>JAQQZU010000018.1:14696859-14709671 GCA_030068025.1 Parauchenoglanis punctatus | reverse complement strand
GATCTGATGACGCTGAACATCTCTCACCAACGTGGGAGAACATTTAGTTTGTGTGTGTGTGTGTGTGTGTGTGTGTGTGTGTGTGTGTGAGAGAGAGAGAGAGAGAGAGAGAGAGAGAGAGCGAATAACACAAGCAACAATAATCCTTTCCTTTTTCTTTTCTTTTTCATTCTCTAGCATTATTTATTTCTTCTTACAACATGTGCTGTGTTTCTCTTATTTTATTTTTGCATTCATGTATTTGTTTTTCTGGGGCAATCATTTCATTTTAAAACAGAAGGCTTCGTCCTATTTCAAACGCAAATCTTTGTTATTTTCCACCAGAATTTCAGATTGGTTGCAATGTTTGTGCAGTGTTTGATCCTGAACCGATATGGCTTGACCAGAAAAGACATTTTGTACATTTCTTTTCTGCGTTTCGTGAAACACCATGTCCACTTCCGTGTGCTGCTGAGCAAAGGCATGTCAATTATCATTTTGAGTCCCGAACCCCAAGCATTTTACTGCGAATGTTGCGAGTTCACTCACACTGGACAAATAAACATGAGCAGGAACTTAATTGCCCACCTTTTCTATTCGTTTCTGGCTCTTCTTTGTTGATTTTTCACACATTAATATGGAAACGTGAAGGAATTTTCGATTGTGATGTTTAATTTGTCGAGTGCTTCATGTTTATCATGCTGGCCGCAGATAACAGATAAGCTGTTAAAATAATTCAGGACCCACGTGACAGGCTGTAATATCTTCAGAGTGTATCATCATCCTTGCTGATTAATGCTAAACTAATGCAGAACGCAAAATAGGACTAAAAATAAATTAGCAGTCAGATAGATTTGATCGCAAAAGACGTTACGCCGTATGAACCATGAAAGATTTAACGATGATACTGAAGCATACTCTGCTATCTTCTCTACATCAGCTCTGTTTTGACACGTCGTTATCTTATGGACTGTTTTACACACTCAGATACACAGTTTATTCTAATATTATCGTACATTATTATTATTACTATTATATTATATTATTACTAATATAAATAGCAACACATCCGAGCCCTTGCACACACTCCGACTCTTGTTTACAATCAACGTTGTACATAGTAACAGGAATTCTGCTTCAATACAGGACGTGTTGTTGATTCTTTTCCTATAACAGCACACCCCTGAGTGTTTTATTCCTCAATTCCTTACTAAACGTCACAGATAGATAGATAGATAGATCACCACTTTTTTTCAGGAATATATGGCCTCCTTCTGATCTAAGGTTAGGAGTGTTATTGGTTGCTGTGAACTTTGGCTTATAAGTGCGCTGAACTTTGACCTGGGGGTTGCACTTTGATTTATGAGCGAACGTCGACGTCGTTGCTCTTTTGTGTGCTGGCCAAGCGCATTCTTTTACTCAAGCAGATGCAGTTTGGTGTTGAAATTCATGGTATAAAGAAAATCTGAGGTGTGTGTGTATGTGTGTGTGTGTGGACTGAACGTGTTGCAGTGATGAAGTAGTTTGGAAGAAATTCCATTCATTGCTTTGTGGTCACAATGAAAAAAAAAAACATTTTGGTCAGCTTTGAGTAACTTGAATGATTTCTTCTTTTTTTTCCTCATTGGTCAATTTCTGTCTCTGTTGGATTGCAACACCATCATAAGACCAGCCCACACCAGCGTTTCCACAGAGTAAACACTTGCTCCCTGCTGCCCTTTTGAACTATGTATACCCCTTTGGTTCTTTCTCTCTTTCTCGCTCTCTGGAGCGAAGTACCAGCCACAACATAAACCTCAGGAACTCGGGAACACACGCCATCAATTACAGCTTTGGCACGAGCGGACAAAACTCACTTACAGTGCTGTAACGTCACATCGTGTTCCAGCTCCCTGTTCCTGTCACCGCGCTGCTCTGTAGCTGAAGAAGATTTATCTAGAAGCATTAGGCTGTGCACTTGGGTTGTATGACATATTACTATGGGAGTTTATAGAGTGTTAGGATCAGTGAGGGATTTAGGCTAAAAGTTTTTCCCTGAAATATTTTTGCGCAAGCCGTGCAGCGTGTAACTGGTAGTAGGCCTGCGAGATGGAATTTGTAGCTTCAACATGCACAAGTGCAGAGGTTGGCAGGCAAGAGTTCAACAAATCGGCGTGTTCGTCATGAATAAACATTGGCCCTTTAACGGAGAGGAAATGTCTAGGTTTCTGCAGCATGTGCTGTGCTATCAGCAGCAACGTAAAATCGATTCAAATACTCTCCAAAAGTTTCCTTTTTCAAGAAAAAAATTGTTTATTTGCTGCATCCTCATTTCCCTCAGTTCCCTCAAGGACACTTTTTTTTCTTTTTTTTTTTTCCACCATGTAAGCCAGGACGATTATCAGCGTTTGACCCCGGAGCTGAGGACGTGAGTATTCAGGGCAGGAATTTCTTTGTGTTTAAAGCAACACATATTTATGGAAACACGCTTGCCAGGTTGCGTATCTGCCTGCTTCGAACGAGACAAATTACAAACCATGCTTTGAATATTTAAGGCTGGCAAAAAGAAAGAACAAATATTTATTTTGCTGACAATTTATGGTCGGCATAAGACAGCGCCTGTGTCCTGGGAGAACCCAGTGCCGTATACAAACACAGGTTCATCCTTACGGTGATTTTTTTTTAAAGGTTTAATCCAGTTTCTTTCCATTCCAGTCTACTATAAGTGCAAAGTAAATCTGTTTCAGTTGTATATCATTGATGTAGTATATGTATATATATATATATATATATAAGGAACAAAACACTTGGGCCATGCTGTTTTAGGAAATAAGATTAATGACAGGGCTCTGGCCCAGGAGTGGTAACACAAATTTCCCAATAACAGCATGTCCTGAGGTGTTTTATTCCTCTTACACCACATTTAATGCAGTGAAATATCCATGGAAAAAAAACAAGTTAGTTCCGGTTATCACTCATTATAGTAGCCATAAAGAGTCGCTCCCTCACCAGTTTTTCTTTGTCTTGAAGTTAATATTATTAACAAATTTAGTTGGTTCTATTTCCCAAAACAAACTAGTAGCTTAATGTAAAGCACCCCAACCCAGGCAGTTACTAAGGATGCTGTAAATGTTCATTTTACAGAACTTAGTCCCATGAGCTTCATATTTGACCACTTGCTCCTTTTTTTTGTGTCCCAAGGGATCCCAGTCCTGGTGTACATCTCTAGTCAAGTGTCAAGTCGCAACCAGATGCCCAGTGAAACATTCTGTGAAAAAACCAAAAACAAATAATGAGCTTACTGTTTATTAATTGTGTTCATTCTGTGTTCATATTCACCTCCCTAATATAGATTTATGGAACTGAAACAGGAACCGATCCCAAATTGTTTTCAAAGAACACGTTGAAGCAGGCCTGAAAAAAATACGTATTTCCCGAGGGGAGTGTGCGAAGGGGGCGGAGCTTGACACATACACAAAAGTTGCTCATTCATTAGTTACTTCCTGCAGCTGAGTCAAATCAGAGTCGAATCGAAGTATCACTGCAAATGATTCGACTCAATTTCCTTGGAATATTTTGATGATCATTTGCGCAAACGATTGCGCCAAATGTTCTCACCTACCCAAAGTGGTACGCACTGTACCAAGACACCAGGATTTCATCAAAATGTCCAAATCGTTCATATGTAAAAATCCTTAGCACTTCTACACAAGAGTAGTTTGGATTATTTCAGAATTGTACTGGATCAAAAAGCCTTACCTGCATTGCGAACTCAAGATTTACTCAGTGAGTAAGAAGGTCAACGTCACGCTCACATCTCGGTTGAAAGTCCATGCATCAGCCAGAGTAAACAGTACAACGGCCTAAGGGCTGACGGCGCTAAAGCTGGAAGCCTCGAGCTGGCTAACTGCTCCCCAGGAGGGTTCTGAACCTGATCTCAGTTCAGTCTTCTCTAAACTGCCAGAGGATGCGATAAGATCACAGCCATTTGTGGTTTCCTAGAAAGATTTAGCTCCATTTCCACCAAACTGTTTATAAAATAAACATACTTCACATATTCCTATCTGGTACTACATACAGTAGCTGCTAGAATCCCAAACTACTACACATGCTGTAACTGCGTCTCCATTTAACAAGACCATGGAATCAATTTATAGGGCATAGTTGGAGTCATATTCATAAACATTTCAACCACAATCCTTTTATAGATGTAAAGATCAGCATGATTTTGACAAGTCATACCAGTTGTCATGTCACCTTGGGTATTTCTCAATAAGCATTCTTGTGTTCTTGTTTGACATCATGTTTTATTGGCCAAGATGAATTCCAATCAAGAAGAAATATTTCAAATACCTGCAAGAGTTTTTGGTCATACCCAAATATCAAGGATGCCTTAGTTAGCAACTTGTCAACAAGTAAAGACTACATTGTGATGACGTTTAATCACAGTGCGATTCTGAAGCAATGACATGAGCAACAGTCAGTGAATATGTGCTCCATCATTACAAGCAAACCATAACTTATTCTACCTTTCATCAGGACAAGGACTCGTTTAGCATTTAGCAATGTAGCTGTAACCTCATGTGCTAAGCTGCTAGCACTAGGACAGAGCAGCTCCCAAACTCTTATAGGAGGGTTCTCCATTCTTGTGTCCTCGAAAAGTATAGTAATTTGGAAAGAAGGTTATTTGCAGGAACATGTGTTGGCACGTTGCGTCCAATCCCAAGTCCAAGACCAAGTCAAGTCCAAACCCAAGTCCATTTTCAGGCTTGCCTCATCATGGAGCCAGACCAGATACAATGAGAAATATGAAATGTAAACATTTTATTAGAACTGCGGGTCATTAATTGTAATGGAGGTACACTGAAGCCAAAGATACTGGATTGAGGGATATCATGTTGGCACAGCCATGGACGTCTAAAGATTATTTACGAGTACAGACGTCAGCCTTAACGAAATGGCATTGAGAGTGATCGTGGAAGTATGAAAGGTACAGAGAACTTGGACAGGTCAGCTTTCACATTTGCACTAGAAAGCCACACCCTCCACTAACAGACTCTTGGGAGGAGTAAGGAGGGAGCAATCGTGGAGGTAATGGATGCGGAAACTTCATCACTAGAGGAGAAAACGAAAGATGGGAATTTATTAGAAGTTAACTAGGAAGAAGGTGGAGCTTCAGGCATGGTCTTTCTCCCAAACGTCCAACTCAATTCAGATGCTTTTATAGAGTCAGTTACTAGGAGTGATACGTTCATTAAATTGTGGTGTTCTATGTAAAGATTTATTGTTATGGTCTTCTCTCGGATGTTCCCTGAGCCCAGGTAGTCTATCCTGACTAACAGAGGAGTTGGAACAAAGCTTTCCACCACACTGGAGTCAAATCAGGCTTTAAATGTGTTGATGATAGATATCTAAATGATAAAATATGTTGGAAATATGAAATTTCATCTACATGCGTCGGATAATTGAACCCTCCCATGAGCCTTGTTGAACTTTGCAAACCACTCAGCAGCAGTGTCCAGAAACTCCTCAGTCTAAGCACGTCTGTCTCTCTTGTCAAGTTGGCTGAGTCATCCCTAAAAATTCCGATCGCTAGATGAAGCTGGAAGGGGTTTGGGCATGGAGGCCCCTGAGTGGATTGTTCCATTGCAGTGGAAATGAATAGAAATGGAGATAAGCTGGTCTAAGACCACAGAATCATCACGTCAGTCGTTTCAAGTGCAGTAAGTGTTGTTTTCATGTGTTCCTTGTTCTCCATGTGCTTTTGTTTTGGTCCTGTCTACACCCTTATTGGTTTGTTCCTCAAATGTGTGCACCTGTTCTATGTTCAGTCCTTTATTCGTTTGTTTATTTAAGCCCCGCTGTTTTCTTTGTCTCAGCACAAAGTTCCTTTTTTACGGCTATACCGTGTTTTCCAGCTTGATTCATTTCTCTATTTTGTGTTTCAACTCTCACTCGTTCTCACACTGCTTGCGTATTGACCCGCACTATAGACTACGATGATGATTTATGGATTACTCACTATAAAATATACTCACCACACGGCACACTGGTTGGACTTCTTCCTGTAGCCCGTGACAGACGCTAGTGACGAGTGACCACTCGTTTTATGCACCGCTTATAGTCCTGGGCTGAGCTTTTGCCCTGAATACATTTCATTCCTTTGCAAAGAGGGTTTATGAAAAAGATGGACACAAGTAAAGTTCTAGCTTTTTTGTCTGGTTACCCCCAAAAGTGAAAAGAAATACATTTAACGATTTCATTTTGACAAGCATCCCTTGCATTTACGGTATGTGGTTTCTTAAAGTGATGTTGTCAAGTTATGCCAGATTATTTTTGTCTTGGTTGTTCGGCGGAATTCAGTCTCAGCAACATCTAATGGGTTTTCGTAGACAGCCTCAGGAAAGTTGGCTAGGTAGATACATAAGAAATGACCTTATATTACAGAGTCAATAACTGCAGTATGACAGTTATTCAAAAGGTTTAGATATTTTTATTTTTTGTTAGTCAGTTTCGCTCGCTGTTGCTCCTAGAAAAAACCACCCCATTAGACCACCATCGTCAAGCCCAACACCAGGACTGGCCAAGACTGAGTCAAGATAGAGTCTTAGTGGGGTCAAGATCGAGTCCAAATGAAAGTAAGTCAAGTTTGAGAATGAAAACTATCAAATTCTTATCCAGGCCTAGCTTTTACCTCAACATGCATGCATTCCACCAACGTTTCAGCTGTATTCTAGAAAAAGAAATGACTTATTGTCAATCTTTGTGCACATTACAAGAAAGAATAACACAAACATTCATTTTACGAACTCTCAATTGAAACCAAGACCATATTTATAGAGTCCACTGCTCAGGACAAGTCCAACTAAAAATGCCAATAATCCATGACAAGTTTAAATCAATACACAACTTGAGACCTTTAGACCAAGCCCGGACTTTACATTCCAGCTCTTTATATTACATTTCTCTTTCTGTATTGCTGTAAAGAAAGTTATATTTGATGTCTATGATGACTTACATTGTATTAATGTGGATATAAACAGTGCTATGCAGTATTATTCATTAACACAAGGAACTCACTGAACATCAGGAACTCATAAAAGTAAAAAAAAAAAAAAAACAGCTTTTAATTATTGCCCAACTTTTCAGAAAGTACACTCTTACTCCAGAGCTCCTGGGGAATACTGAGGTTCCAGGCTAACATTAGAGTTACACTCAAAGAGCTGAATGTGAAACAGATGTGACCTGACAGGAATATGTGGGAGTTTCATAGATGCATCTAAGCAAATTGGGTCACTGCAGATGAGTCTTGCAAATCAGTTAGAATCAGTGCTACTACACAAATGAGAAAGTGCAGAGACATCGCCGTAGGTGCTGCGAGCTCAGCTTAGTCCCCTTTCCTAAGAACGCTGCTATTCATCTGTCTCTTACACAACTTAGCTGAGGTGAAATATGGCACCATGCACACCTCTTAGGAAATCTATAGATACTGGTTACGGAAACATTAAAGAACTTTACATATAAATAATCATGTGATTCATAAATAAAATGTACACATTTACACATTTTTTTTTCATACTTGTTTTACACATTTTTCATATTTAGGTGTTTTTGTTTCCACCTGCTGTTTTTACGCGGTTCATTTATTTTCGTATGATTTTTTTTCTACATGATTAGTTTTATTATACATGTAAATGTTTTTTACACAATTCAGTCATTTTCTTATGTTTTTTTATCCATTTAATTTCATGGGATGCTCCGATAAATGGTTGATTTTTACACGATATTTACTTTTTTTTACAAAATATTTTTTACTAAATATTTCCACAAAATAATCTTTGTGATTTTTCACAATAATGTGTTCATCTAAAATTATTTATTTGATCTATAATGACTTTTTTTACACAATTAATTCATTTGCATGTGAGTTTTTTTCATGATACATTTTCTACATGATTAGTTTATTTTCACATGAAATTTTTATTCAATTCATTTATTTCCACATGATTTTTCTACAATTCATTCATTTCCAGCTGTGATTTTGACTGAAAACACGTGATTTTTTTTTTTTTTTTTTACAAATTTAATAGCTTTGACACCTTATTCATTGATTTTCATGTGAGGCATTTGGTTTCACTTTTCACATCAGTAATTCTTTTTTACGTCAAGATGTTGCTTGAGTCCACATGTTTTTCCATGCGATCACATGTTTGTGATGACTCACTAAATCACATTTAAAAAGAATATAATTATGATTTTTCTGTAAGAATGGGGTCTAAAGAGGTACTGAGGTTATTATTAAATTACTCCATTTTGGATTGTAAAACTAACGTATGACGTATGAAATTTTGGAGAAAGGAGCCGAGTAGCTGGATCTCAGACCGGGATTGTGGTGTACATTAGGAAAAGAAGGAAGGGCAAGAGTCCATGTCCTCACTCTGTGAAAGCGGAAGAGCTAGCATCCGTCACAACTGACAACCGGCTCCATCGTGGGCTTAAGAAATGATACGGAGTACGTGACATCCACGTTACTAAGAGCTCTGTTTTCCTTTTTCCGAAGACTTTGACTGTAGTGTGTATCTGTGTGTTTTGTGTGCGCTAACCTTGTGGAAAAGTTCAAATGCGAAGGAGGAAGAGAACTCCCTTCAGTGCTGATAAGTTCCACTAACAAAAACAGAAGTTCTTTCAATGTCCAGGTGAGGATAATAAATGAGAACGGGGACGAGGCAATCAGTTGCTCGAAATGGTTTAACTCATTATCAGCATGTTGTGGCAAAGTTAGCTTGCCAGAATTATCAACCCCTTTGGTTTTCCAGCTTGTTTTGGTCCTTGACAATTGGAAGCTGGTCTGATTGATTGAGCCCAGGGTTGGACGATACTTGAGTAATTGTACTTCGTTACTATACTTAAGAATTAGTTTGGTGTATTTATTGTTAGTGACGGTGAATACTTGTACTCTTGCTCGATTACTTTTCCTAGGTCAGTTTAGCATTCAATCAGGTTCATCAATGTAGCCAAAACTCAATAATCGTACAACCTTCTCAAGCTACACGATGTAATTAACACAAAACTATCTATATATGTTTGCGAATATGGATAATCTACAGGGCTGCAGTGTTGAACTTGAGGATGAGCGCCCCTCAGCAAAATGTTTTAATATGCTGAATGGAAACAAAGATGTATAAAAACCGTGTTCTCCTATATCTCCCTAGAACGCCATCTAATTTAAAAATGTAGAGGTAATTTTTTTTGCTAATTTGCTAATATTGGCTGGTTTGTATTTAACTTAGTAAGCCTGATTTTTATTTATTTTTATTTGCTAATGCCAGGTTCGTCTGGCATCATTTCCAGTTGCTGACATTACGGGCTAGGCGGCGGTTCAAATTGTAATGTAATTGCTTTAAAACAAAACTAACAAACAAACAAACAAAAAAAAAAACAGTTTTAGATAAGCATTAAAAGCTACTTTTAACATGACATTGTCAAATGACATGAGGTTAATTTCATCAGTTAAAAACATTGAAAACTTATTTTTGATGGAGTATTTATTCTATTATATACTTATGGAATTCATAAGTATATTTTCATTAGTGAATAATTACCTGTAACTACAAATCATTGTACTTAGCTTAGAACGAGCCCTTCATATCTACACAGGGAGCGGGTCCACCTCTACAGAGCCGCCACGTTGCGCCGCTACAGTAGCCCAGAACGGACAAACCTCTAGAGAGCGCAATGCGTTTCACGTTTTTACAAGCGGCAGCGTGAATCCGGAAGGAAGCACCAGAAGGACGACAAGGAAGAAGAAAGGAAGACGAGGAAGAAGAAAGAAGATGGATCAGTGGTGCTGGATAACAAGTCTGAGAAGCCAAATTTTGAAAAAGGAAAAAGGATCATACTTATTATTTAGCACGGAAATAGCAAAGGAGTGTGAATGTAAGTACTTGGAAGTACGCTACAGACACCTGACGGCCACCGAACGCTCTAATACACTCTCGGAAAGGGAGGGGTAAGAGCGGGGCATTCGGGTGGTTGAATCCTACATAGTGGACCTTTAAGTGTAGTGGTCCACCCCTGACTGAACCCACATGTGTTTGAATCTTCAGTCCAGCAAGTGTGTAAACACTCTTTCTATCTTTACTTGACAGAGATATGTCATGCGTATTAGCATTCCCAACATTCCTAGATTCCCTCAGGTACACATTGATGCAAAAACACTACTGAATAACCCGTGATTGCCAAACCGACATGATTCAGCTGTACAAGGGACGTCCTCACCGCTCAAGAATTTTTTTTTTTTACCGAGGTAGTTTTTGTTACGGTAGCCTTATGATCCGGTTTCCACTTTGACTCACTTTTTCCAGCTCGTGCAAGTGTTCTCTGGAGTCGAGATAATGATCCTAGCTTCCTCTAGAACTATACTGTAATTATGACTATGATGGATATATTTGGAAGATATTGTTTCTGCATGTTTGGTTTGTAAACGATTCTGTTGTTTTTGAAAGAGTCACTAATGTAAACGGATCAGTATGAGTCACTTACACTGAATCATTCCTTTCACTGAGTTGCTGCTGAACCACAAAATTGAAACCTGCAACCCAAAGCACTACGTTTGCCTACATATCCATGACTGATTTCACGGGTATCAAAACAGAGACTTTACGTAGGTTAAGGTTATACATTTATATGTCTGTGTTTCCTAAGTTGTATTTGCAGCTGAACCTGATCCACACCCCTTGACTCAGTGAATCGTTTCGGTCGTGACCAAAATTCGCTCCTCTCACATTCAGAGGACAAGAATTAAAATCTTGTAGTCATGATGTTTTACATGTTTTACGTGTTTGACCTTTCTGTGGTTTTTAAACATACGCGAATCGTGTAAGTCCAAGGCCGTAAACATGATAAATAATTTGTTGAGGTCCGCGCTGCGGAAACGTGTCGTAGTTAATGAATCACAAGACCAAATGTCTGTTTCTTCAGTCGAAATATTCTGGAGCTTTCACCTGAGTTGACTCTCAGATTTCTAGACATTAAATGAGCGTATAGAAGAAAAAGCAGTCCTTGCAGACATATCACTATTTTTATATAAAAGAGAATTGCATGTTTTGCAAAATGTTCATAGTAAACTGATTTTATATTAAAGAGCAATATATTACATGTTAATACATTTCTTCTAGTTTATCTAGTGATTGTAAATTATAGATTTTTTTTCTCATACTTTTGTATATGAAAGCTTATTTCCATAAAAAGGAAGAATTGTTCAATGAAAATTAATATTCTATTGTAGAAATAAAAACATTATTTCTAATAATTAATAATAAAGTATCCATGAAAACATTTTAAGTGTCTACTTCTTAGCTAACACTTGGAGTTTCCATAAAACCCTGTATATACGTTTAAATAAACCTTCCAAAGCTACATTGGTCTGGATCTCTGTGTAGTTACAGTAATGTCTAAACCATATTTGCATTTGCATGTATAAGGTTATGGCCAAGATTCGCTCCTTTTACATTCAGCAGATTAGCGTTTATGTGAGAAAATCTTCATTTATGTGAGAATTCTGCGAAGTTGAAATCTGCTCAAGCTTACAAGCGTGCGTACTCAATACAATTTCGTATTAGCCGTCATATATATGTGCTCCAGTACTGTAGGTGGCGCTGTTACAACTTCCTGATCATTTCCACAGCTACACTAGTCATCCAGTCATCCATTTTGGAATGAAGTGATTTGTATAAGCATTGTTTGTAACAACCAGTAACAGGTTTGGACACTTAATGGTTATGGTTCGTTCATGGAGTTCTCACAGCTGCCATTCTCGGAACATGGCGACCGAATCCTTTATACAATTTGTTTGTTTGCATAGCGGTTACATGGTATTGTTTGACGAGCGTCATGTCTGTGTGACGCAAGCTGAGGCCTTGATCCGGCTGTACAGGCTGGAGCATGAATCTGATCGAGTCCTTTATCTGGGATGTCGAGTCACTGAAAAGATTCACAATTAAATTACTCTTAATTAAATTTAAAAAGACACGCAAGCAGAAAATAAATTTTATTTTGCGTTATACTACTTGTATCTATGTCCGGTTTGCCAGAAATTACGGGATGTCGGTAATATTCTATATTATCCAGAGACAAATAATAACTGCAAATTTTTAAAATTGTGGTCAAAACAGTTGAAATTTGGTCACTGTTCAAGGTGTGTTTGCATACTTTGTGCAGAATCCACACACTAGCTTCCCAGTTTCAGTTCCCCCCCCACGTCATTATTTTTTAAAAACCCCGTCTGCGAGCCGCCTCACTAAATCACTAAGTTCATTTAAGTTTTTTTCTCCAACTGCTCCAGACGTAATCCAAGTTTGCGCAGGGGTTCAGAGCGAGGTCACCGCTATCTCTCCTCTCCCACTAGCTCAACAGTCAGCTCGCGTCCAAGAGGCTCGGAGCTGAGTTCAACAGATCGGTCTATGGGAAACTGTGCTCACCGCCAAATGCAATACTTTCCGGCGTATTTCTGTCAGAGCTAAGGGCTTTTAAAAACAATACAATTTCTGAACTTGTAGGAGCCCCATTTGAATCAATTACCTTCATGTCAACAAGCCAAATTCTAAACATGCTTTACACAGAGGAGAGGTTGCTGACATATGCGTGCTATTGTACAGGACTCCATTATCTTTGAATGGCTCATTTTTGATACATAAAACACAATTAGGACAGCTTTCCTGAAAGCCTGATTTCAATACGTCATTACATTTCTGTACAAAACACCATTTTGTCTATCTTATTTACTGTTATATCTTGACTCTTAAAGCTTTCTATCAGCATATATATGCTGTACTGGCGGCACGGTGGTGCGGTGG
>JAQQZU010000018.1:14686100-14696474 GCA_030068025.1 Parauchenoglanis punctatus | reverse complement strand
CTGTGGTGGACTGGCGACCTGCCCAGGGTGTACCCCGCCTCTCGCCCCAAGATGCTGGGATTGGCTCCAGCTTCTCCGCGACCCAGACGGATAAAGCGCTATAGATAATGGATGGATGGATGGATATATGCCTTACCTCAGGCATGGTGTTCTGTATATATCCTGGGATTAATTTCAGAATTAGTAAATATGCTAAAATCACTGATTTTGATTCAGTTGATAAAGATGACACGCTCGTGTTTTTGGTGCATGTCAGACAGTAGTAGTGGTGGTGGCATTCAAAACTGAATTATTATCACAAAATATATTATTCTAAGCATATTTTTAAGATTATTAGTTTTAGACGTTTCATTTTGCAAACAACTCAAGGTCTTTTTGAACGAGTCACTAAAGTAAATGAACCGGGATCGGTCGCTGCCATGCACCGAATCCTTCTGTTTGTTCAGTTACTGTTGAACCACAAAATCCTACATAAAGACATGTAGGTTATTGTTATACTATACATTTCATTTAAACTTCCTTCTAATGCTGGTAAGTTGGATTGGCAACCTCATGTGTGCCAAATCTGCCTCAATCTGCTAGAGACAGTGAATCATTTTGCTCATGACCTAGATTTGCACGTCACTCTCGCATTGAGTGGATCAGTATTCACATCATCGGTCATTTATTTTTGCATTATACATTTTATCTGGCTGTTCTTTTAAAAAGTCAAGCATCTGTGTACGTCTGTCCACGTTTCCTCTTGAGCGCCACCTTTCTATGTCCCTCTGTAGTGTTCGGCTCTTCAGAACACACTGTTGATTCAGAACCAGAATGATTCTTTGTTTTTTTTCCCCACCTTAGATATATACCAAGCTGGCTATTAGCTGTCAAACAGAAGTAGGGAAAAAGCACGATCCTGATTGGTTCATCTTGTTTCTCACCACGGCGGCCAATAAAACAATTCAACAAACTGAGGCTTCTGAGTGGCGCAAAAGAAAAGAGACTGTATTATCAACTGGAGCTTGCGAATTCAAAACTATCCGCAAAACTATCCGCGGCCTGGAGAGCAACGCTCTCGTGTGAAGCCGGATGACACTAATCGATCATACGTGTCTTTGAGCTCATGTATGCAGAAGAGTGTAGATAGCACTGTTCTCCAAGTGTGTTACACTGCCTGGTGGTGCAGCGGTACGAAAAATTCACCCTCTCCATTTGGAGGCTAGCTAGTGAGCTATGATTAGTAATTTGTTATTTGACATCAGTGGAAATTAAATATGGAGGAATGCTAACAATGACTTCGTTGACCTTTTATGAGCATCATTACAGTGCAATCAGTGTGCAAAACAACGCTATTTGAGATGCATATACTGTAATCATCCACACTGTACGTGTTTTATCGTAGCCACCCATGAATTAGCATTTGGAACGTCATTGCTGTACATAATCGTATTTTGCGTAACATCAGCTACAAATAAGGCACAAGGATTTGAGGCACTGAGGCTATTTTTGCCTCATAAGCTATTATATGATAGCGGCTGTGGTGTTTAGGGACTTCCCCATCAATCTTCCTCCATCAGCTGCCCTCTGGGAGAACATAATAAGCTGATAAGTAGTGTAAGCACCGCCGCTTAGCCAAAAATGATGCAAGGTAAGACTTAATAAGCAAAACGTGCACGTTTAGTAGGTTCTTCTGAATGAGTCCTACTGATATTACATTTACAAATGTGGATTTAAAGTCAACATAAATGGCATTTTAAACACAGGTCTTCACAACAACCTATTTACAGATAATAAATAGTAAATGGACAGCACTATATCTACACTTTATCTTGAAATACAATCATTAAAATGAAAGATTAACACAAATAAGTTTAACATCTCGCCCTTGAAACATCGTTTTCTATGTTTCGTCCACTAAAGGTTATGAAAAGTGGACAGTCATTCGACCCTGTTATGGTCAACAGGAAGTTGCATCGTCTGAATTTCCTGAAGATCACAGGAAGAAGAAAAATTCTCAATAATATTGTGATATTGATCGACAAGATTAGTTTGAAAGTAGATTTGTATTTTAAAAAAATACAGTTTAAGGAAAGCGTTAGATGTCCTTAATGTCCTGGATGCTAGTTAGCCGGGTATTTGCTAATTTTATGCTACAACGCTTGGCCGTGTCGCTTATTTAAGCAGTAAATGCAGCCTGGCAGAACTAAAACCTGCTAAAACGGGTTTGTTCGCTATTAAACGAATGTTTTTTAAAAATAAAGCTGAACTTTTTAGTGTTAAACGGCACCTAGAATCACACCACGATACAGTGTTCTCATATTACGTGCTTCATTAACACTGTTTTCATATATTCCTTCCAGCACTTTCCTGAATCCTTGCGTACACACCTCTCAGCCAAGGAGACCTATTAATTACCGATGTGACTTTAAAACTTCCTGCTTTGCCCTCTTCAATTAAGCTAATCTGCCTCTAAGTTTTTAAAAAGCAGGAAGTAGCTAGAAATAGTTCCCCGTTTTCAGCATGTCCAAGATTGCATCAGGTCGCGTTAATGCGAAGATCAACAAGGTTTCATCGCGGAGGGAAATGAGCTCTGTCATTTCTTCCTGTGCCGTGAAGGGGAATGTGGGAATTTTTGGAGGGAATGGCCGCTGCTGCGGGCACGGACGAGGGTCGAGTCACGATGTACGTGCTCAAGGTCAGGGCCATCCAACCTTCGTCTCTGCCAGCGTGTTTATTATTGCGCTTACTGAGAAAGGGGAAGGAGCTGTTGACTTATGCTCTGTGGTTCTCTCCCTCCACCATCCTAACAGAGTTAACACTTCAGCTTTTACTTTTAGGTTTACTGGAAAGTAGTTTGAGTGGGGATTTAATGCATGTGCTTAGAGCTTTTAAACAAGCAGAAGCCCTGCTTATTGGGGATTTTGTCACTTTCAAATAAGGATTCAAGATTCAAGAACTTTGTCATACGCACGAGCGTTGTGCTGAGGTTAAATATTCCCACGCACGCTGCAGTAGGTTTCAAATGACAGAACGGTGACCTTTTTTATTAAGTGCAACATCAGATCAGAATCATGACATCAGCAACACCAAAGCTCAGCGTCAAGACCAGAAACACGACAGAAAAATGGAACAAAACAACAGCAAATCGGGAAAACACACAAGCAAATCCAAAATGCGACAGCAAATTTAGAAAGGAGTGCAAATCAGAGCACAAACAATCAAAAAAACAAAAAATCCAACAGTAAATTCTGAAACATAACAACAAATTTAGGAACAACAGCAAATTTGGAAACATGAGAGCAAATACACAACAGCAAATCCAAAACAGAACAGCAAATATAAATACACAACAGCAAAACAACAGCAAATACAAATACACAACAGCCAAACAACAGCAAATACAAATACACAACAGCCAAACAACAGCAAATACAAATACACAACAGCAAATCCAAAACAGAACAGCAAATATAAATACACAACAGCAAAACAACAGCAAATATAAATACACAACAGCAAAACAACAGCAGATACAAATACACAACAGCAAAACAACAGCAAATATAAATACACAACAGCAAAACAACAGCAAATATAAATACACAACAGCAAAACAACAGCAGATACAAATACACAACAGCAAATCCAAAACAGAACAGCAAATACAAATACACAACAGCAAAACAACAGCAAATACAAATACACAACAGCAAAACAACAGCAAATACAAATACACAACAGCAAAACAAAAACAAAACAGCAAATACAAATTCATACAAACAAAACAACAGCAAAAACAAAACACAATGGCAAAATCAATAACATAAAAGCGAAACCCAAGCAGACTACAACAAAACCAAAACAAACCTAAAACACAACAAAACAACAAAACTACAACAGCAAAACCAAAACCATAAAAACAAACCCCGAAACACAACAGTAAAATCAGAAACACGGCAGCGAATCAGAAAACGCAACAACAAATACACAAGAGCAAAATCAAAACAAAGTGACGAAAACAAAAACGTAAAATTAAATCCAGAAACAACAACAAACTCAGAAACTTGACAACAAAGTCAGAAACACAAAAGTAAATTCAGAAAGATGTTTGAATTTGCGGTCATGTTTTTGTATTATTATTGTGTTTTCTGATTTGCTGTAGTGTTTTTGTTTTGTTAAAGTCTTTTGCATTTATAGGCCACCGTACTGTATAACAGACAAACAATATAACATATATATTATATTATATATAACAATATAATAACAATAACAATAAAAAAAATACCTTTAAAAAAAGTGCTCATGGTTTAATATATTTAACATAATCTTACCCAAACACTGTAGTATAAACCTGTAGGAGGTGTTTGCGCAACATGCTGAACAAAATAAAAGTAGGAAAATAATAAAACAATATAAAATAAATATTTATTTTATAAATTATAAATAATAATATAAAAATAAATAGTGGCTTTTTGTCGCAAAAAATCTCTGAAATCCCTACATTTTTTGTATATTTGTAAAAGGACCTAATCCAATCCACAACACTGAGTTCTGGGTCCAAACTGCTTCCTGAAGTTTCCTTCAAAATTTCTCAATCTAATGTTTTGTTTTGTTTGTTTCTGGTCTCGATCCAACCCTTCAGAGAGTATTTCTCCAGCTCTGCGCTCCCAAAAACACCTGGCCAATTGACCTTGACGGTAGAGTCGCACTTTATCTTTTGCCCTCCCATTTCTACACCACTCTCATAATCACACTAAATCAACAGCGGGCTCTCTCCGGCGCTCCAAATCATTTCAGCTGTTTTCCTAAACGCGGCGTATTTGCTGAACGCATGTCAGCGTTTTTCACCCTTCTCGCCTGTGAACCTCACCTCACCTCCAGCTCCACCCTCCTGAGTTTTTAGAAGAAAATGAGGAAGATTTTGATGGAGGAAAAAAAAATGTGAGATGCATATTTACACTTTTGGGGGGGTTGGAAATTTGCAATGGTGATCAACATGCACTCCTGGGCAAACGGAACGAGGCAAACCTAATATTGCAAAACATGAAGCTTTTAACGGTCTCAACAAAAATCATTGAACAGGAAAATGAGCAAGAATGAAACAATTAGATAAAGTAAATCGATGTGGTGCAGCTTTTCCCTCCATTCCCTTTAAATGTTGAAGGCTTGTGGGGAAACCTGCAGACGGCTTTTTACAGAAAGACGAGTGCGTGTTGATGTTAAAGTCTTCAAACAGAAGAGATTTTGGAACATTTTGAACCCCCAGACGAGTTAGTTTCAATTTTATATCATTTAAACATTTCAATCTTTTCCTGATTTTCTCTTTGCGCACCAGAAGACTATGTAAGTGAACGTCCCCGTTTCCAGCTTTTCCCCCCGACAGTTTCAGCAACGAGCATCGACCAGCAAAACAAGGCCGAGGCCTCAGGAGCGCTTTTTTTTACTTCCTGTTCATTTGATGATGATTATGACTTTACACAAGTGTTGGGGTGACGTTTAAACTGATGACATCATTGCCCCGGTAGAGTTTTTTTTTTCTTTTTTCTAGGCCCACTGCATCAAATTGACGTGAAGAAGAATGGCCCCTTTTAGAACCTTTTATCACCACACTAACATTTATTTAACCCTTTCCTCCTGAGGTGAAGAGGACGGTGGGGCCTGAAGGACATGTCTGGCTCCTTAACCATTCCCAATATCATTTTTCCTAGCTATTGCGTCAGAACGCATTACACACGCGCGCACACACACACCCACTCACATAACACAAAACCATCACAAGCACTAGACCCGCGATGGAAACGCACAACCTCAGGGGTTACAACAATACTCACACAGGCCCGGAGCTGGTTCTCCTACACATTCCTGCGCATGACACACTGCGCGTCTATGTGTATAAATTCACGCCTGGCTTCGTCCGACGCCTTCACCAGAACCACCAGCCTCCTCCTCCCTGTTCTGCTCGCTCCGCAGGGAGGGACACACGAAGCGAAGGAAGCCGATTTCATCAGAGGGAGGAATTCTAAAAAAGCGACGAGGTCCGCTCGATGTGCAGTTAAGGGCAGAGCTTGTCTCTCCCACACTTCCTCTGGTGGGACGTTCGCTCCTTTGATTCATCATTCATAAGGAAAATAACAGGGCCACGGACACTGAAATAAATCGTGGGCCTTTGGTCCAGGCAGACCTAGATATCACTTAAACATGCCGTTGTTTTTTTTTGGGAGGAAGACGGAGAACTTTATCTAGCTCTGGAGAACGTCTAGCTCACTGTGCTCAGTTTGTTCCCACACTGTGGGCCCAAACATCAAAGATAATACACTTTGTGTCATTAGCTTATGTAACACACAAAGTCACCGAGCTGTAGATGGAGTAGGATTTGTTTGATAGCATTAATAGTTGTTGGCGCTATTAGAAAGTGTTATAATGGGAATGGGAATAACAGTTTCCTACATAGTTACCATGCTAGCTTGGATTATTCAGGTGCAGACTAGCCATGATGCCTACACAGGTGATCGGTAGCAGATTTCGTGTCTGAGTTATTCCCTTTTTCGTTTTTACGTATTAATTGCTCAGCAGTTTAACCACTAGGAAAGAAAAGCTCCACTCTTATTAACTGCATTAATAATAAATGTAGTCATGTTCATGTAGCTACGTTTAAACTTAACCAGACACACCGTGATCCTGTAACTAGCGCTCGAGTTTGTTTTACTGAAGCCCACCACCTGCCGCACTACACACATTAGCCTAGGAGCTATCTGGTAGAATGGCTTTTACTAGGCATATTAGCATATGAGTACATTGCACACTGATGACGGATGAGCTTTCCAGCATCAGAAACAGAATTTTATATAGCACAACAAAGCAAAAATTAGTCCAACGCAAAGCACGCTGTAACCTGTAAAGTCAATCATACGTATGATGCAAATGCAAGGTGCTACGTTAAAAATGCTGTTACAAGAGAATTATAATCAAAAACTCATTTGTTTTAATGCATCTGCGTTAATGCATTTAACTAACTAGCTCGCTGTACGTTATTACATTCTATTAGCTATCAAATAGAATGCAAAAAAAAACCCTAGCATTGGGCAACACGCTTGCCTGATGGTTTAGCTGATAAATGTACCATTTGAAAAATGAAGAAGGAATGGAGGAAAGAAAGATTCAGTAACATGTCATGTTCAAAGCATTTAAAAGACGACCAAATTACTGATGTGTTAGCTGGGTACTTTTTGTAGTTCTGCATTTGAAACCATATTAGCCAAATTTAGCGTCCAGCGTGCCTGTCTCACTCAGTCTTCCTCTGGCAGTTCGCTCGTCCTCTTTTCTTCTGTTTGACTGGGCTCGCTTTTCCACTTGGTGTCCTCTTGTCGGTGTTTGGCCGCACTCCTAAACACCTGTCAGTCCTCTGTCCCTGTGTGAGGTCCACTTTCACAGCCCATTGAATGCTCCATCATCCAGAACACTCCAGCAGAACACTAACCCCCCCACCCCCCACCCCTCAGCCCAGCTCCGTGCATTCACCGCAGCTGGCCCCGCGTCCCCTGAGCGTCCACCATTTGTTTATAATTAGCTCTGGCACCTCTTCACTACTTAAAGAGTGATTGTTTTTTAAAAAGGGGTCTGCTGAGACGCGTGATAGATGGACGCTCGGTGGCTCTGTGGAGCTCCAAAGTCCAGTGCCCACAATCAGGATAGAGGACATTCCTCGCGAGCCGCTCTGGAGCCATGGCTGACAGACGCTCTGATAATAACCTCGGGGAGATAGACAGACACGTAGGCTTCACTGGAATCACTCAATTAGAGCATGCCGAGGGAAAAAAAGCTCCGAGGAGCCGAGGTGTCCAAACCCCAGGAGCACCAGGGACCGTTTGTTCTCTGGTGATGCTCAATTAATAAGCAGCGGTGTTTATATGGAGAAGTGTGAGGTGTAAATACACTTTGTGTGGTCCCCGCAGGCTGATGGGACTCAGGCGATGGCAACCCGTGTTTTAGCGCAGGCTCACGACTGTTTACCGGCGAGGACAACGTCCATGGGAACACAGCACCATCGGATTTGTAGAGAAGCCTGAGTAATTAATCATTCGGTATTTGGGATATTCAATAGGGCAGTGTTTGGAGGACGTGACACAAGATGGTGGACGTCATTTAATACATCATCTGATATTTACAGTGTTATTCTCTGTCCAGGAGGAACAAAAAAAACCTTTCCGAAAGTTCTGGGTCATTTTTTTTGTTTGTTTTGTTTGTTTTTTTTTTAACATGTAGTGAATGTGGGGTTTTTTCCCATGATTTTATTTTTTTTTACATGTGATTCATTTATTTACACACGTACACTTTTCAGATACCCCACATGATTCATTTCTTTTTAGATTTTTATGTCTTCATGTGATTTCTCACGCAATTAATTTATTTCACGGTATTATTTTTTTCACATGTAGGGCACACACTTGTATTCATTTACTGCCACATGATTTTTTTCATTCGAATTTTTTCCATGGGATTTTTTTTTTCTATGACATTTTTGATATGTTTTCAACATTTAATGGGATTTCTTTATTTTTATTTTTCATGTGATTTTTACATTTTTCATATGATTTTTTTTTTGACATGTTTTAAATGTTTCATTTGATTTTTTTTATTACTCATGTGATTTTTTTTATTTTCATGTGATCCTTTAACAATTTTCATGTGATTTTTGGACATGTTTTAAATATTTCATGTGATTTCTTTATTTTTATTTTTCATGTGATTTTTTTTCATGTAATTATTTTATTTTTCATGTGATTTTTGTGATGTTTTAAATTTTGTGATTTTATTATTATTATTATTATTATTATTATTATGTGATTTTTTGACATTGTTTTAAAAATTAATGTGATTTTCTTAGACATGATTTATTTAAATAAATTTTTCACATGTAGTTTTTATTTTTTTATCTTATTTTTTGATGTGATTTCCCCCCACCTAGTTTTTTTTCACGTCTTTTTTTTATTTTTTATTTTTCCTCATGTCATTTTTCATGATTCATTTTTCACACTTTTGTGAAAAAATTATGAAATTGTTTTTACAGTTGATTTTATTTGCCACTTGTAATGCATGTAGTTTTTCTGTTTCCTTTTTGCCACATGCGATTTTTCACAGGTTCATTTTTAATGTTAATTTTGAACATGCCCATCACATGGCTAAATACACTTTCCCATCTGATCACATAATCAGATGTGGTGGGAAAAATTATGATCGCATGCAGAATATGTACGATTTATCCATAAAGGGTTGCCTTTAGTAAATTCAGCTTCAGCTTGAAATAGAAAACTATTTAGAATTCCTTGTAAAATTCTTTATTCTCATAGTTTTTATTGCTATACGTGTTTGTTGGTTCACTTATCAAGCGTCAGGTGTGAAATCAGTCAAACCGAACCCAGTTCTAAAGTCTACACAAATCCAGCCAGACGCCTCCACCTTGGCAACTCCTTTACACAGCGCACTTCATGTTCCCTGTAACTGGTGTGTGTGTGTTTACTCAGCAATCCATCATAAGTCAGAGAGGCCCTGTTTGATTTAATGGAGGCACAAGTTTAACCTTTATATGGAGTTCCGCTAGACTCCGATCTCGCCCAAAATCGTCTCCTTCATTTAACACTAGACTTCATTTCCAAATCATTTTAGTCATCGATTTTTAATCACACCAAAATCAAACGTCCTGGACTATATTCAGAGGCGTCTCAACCAGTCAGGCCTGTTCCCTCATCACTGGATTAGCCAATCAGTCTCTTGGTTTTCACCTTTAGGTGACCCATTACCTGCAGACGCCCTCGCACGTTCTTTGGCGTGACAGGAAGCTGTATGTACAGTAGAGGTCACACACAGCACGCACACACATAGCATGGTAGTCTACACAATACTCCATTTTCCAGTGTTGTCCGAAGCTTAATCAGGGATTAAACATTAAATTGCAGCAAGCACGAAGTAAACACGTTAAGGCCATGTTTGAGCATTTCTAAGTGGCGGATGTCAATGTCGACACATGGCATTTTCAGCTTGTCGTCTCGTGTTTGCCTTGCCCTCAGATCAAGGTGTAGGCTGGCTAGACACAGGTCTGGAGCTGACAGGAATTAGCCAAAGGTTAGAAATCCAACAAGGCGTAGAAAACATTGTATGGGGGCTGAGAACTCATTGTCGTGGAAGTGAATTCTTTACCTTGGTTAAAAATGCAGTAGTATAAATAAATTCTCTGGTAAAAGATGAAAGAAATTCTTCAAAGTAGAAAATTAGAAACTCGTGAATTTACTTTACTTTATTTGGGGCTAACTAGCAATAAATTTATTCCTAATTTCTCAAGTGTTAGCTAGCCTGATAATGGGTGCGTTTGAAACAGGGAAAAAGCCATCTCGGGAG
>JAQQZU010000018.1:14662127-14681052 GCA_030068025.1 Parauchenoglanis punctatus | reverse complement strand
TTATCTTGTTTTTATTTAATGTATTTATTTATTATAGGCTTTATTTACTTTCTTATTTCTTTATATATACATATTGTTCTCTTTTCTAATATGTTTTTAATCTTCTTATGTCTTTTTTTTCCATGCATCTTTGGCATTTTTTTAAAGTACATTGAGTCTCTGCCTCTCACATAAAAAGTGCAATAAATAAATTTGCCTTGCCACCTGGGTAATTTCTTACAAATAATGTTCTTCAAATAGCTTTGGGAAAAGATGACAAGCTCTAATTGCTTGGTTTCATTCTTGAGGAAAAATGTTCTGAATAAACCTTAATAACCTAATAACTAACCAATAACCTTTAATAACCTTTCCTGCTAGTGTTTAAAATGTAAAATGGATTTATATCCCCTTCAGGGGTCATCTCTGAGCACACCACACGGTACTCCTCCAGCGTGACCTCCAAACCGAGTGGAGAACTTTCTTGAAATTGGGACATGCAGAATCCACACGTCGCATCAAAACCAATCAGACCTGGAATACGCTCTATCAAACGGACGAATCCGTCGAAAGGCCAATTAAGCCGACTTCAAAGTTGACTTTCCCTTGGCATTTCAAGTCTTGCCAGTGCTTTCATCTTGTCCTGTGCCCCCGGCGGGCTTCAGCTCTTTAGTACGAGTCAGGAAGTCATCGGGAACGCCTCGGCCTTTGGTGCACCACCGCGCTCTGGAACGCAGTCTCTGGGAAACATGGAGACTACCAGGTGATCTAAAAAAAAAAAAAATGGAGCCAACAAACTAGGCAAATGTAGTAAGCCTTTGAGTAAGATGTGTTCTTCTACTACATGTCAACAAGGAATGCTGAATGATGGCTGTGTACAACAGTGACAAAGTCCTCAGACTTCCCTTTCCTGTTGGATATACCCATTAAGCTTCTCTACTTTTGTCAAGCAAGCAAAGGAAAGGCCGGTTCACAGACGGCTCCTAGGCTTGCCCGAGCTGAGAGGTAGCGCCATGAGAAACTGCTGACTAGGAGTGTTTCGAGGCGAGCTCCGGCGTCGCTGTCGATCCATTAGTCCAGCGGCGAGAGAGGAAGTGATGCGGCCCGTCATTGTGTGGCCGGAGGAGGTGTCTGGAGGCTTGAAAGGAGGAAAGCGACGGCTCCATGGGTCTTTCCCTCCTCCCCACTGCTATGATGTTTGGAGGACGTGGATGGAGATACAGCTGAGAGTGGGAGGGGAGTTAGGGTTATTTTTTTTTTGTTGTTGGTGCATGTAGTGTGTTTTTGAGAGGAGGCAGGATCTGACAGGATCTGCTTAATGTCCTGCCGCCGAGGGTCGCGGCCCGACTTACGAACACAAACTTATCTTCGGTGCATCTGCCGGGCCGCCTGCGCAGTCAGTCTGTCTCCACTGCGGCCTGTGCACTTTTTCCTGCCAGTAGGAGGGAATGACGGGGGAAAGAGAGAGATGCTTTGATGGAGGAGGAGGAGGAGGGGGGACAGAATGGGAAGCCAGAGCTACATGGAAAACACGAGCCGCCTCAAGGGTAACGGGACCACTTCTGAATTTTGACAAACAAAAATAACGGCGGCGGCTGCACACGGCCATTCTTCATGCGCCGCTTGCTCTTTCAGTTTGTCAGATGAAATTCCCAGACGCCAAACTTCTGGAGCAATCTGACATGTCAGCGAGGATAGCTCATTTGCTGTACTGTTACCCAGCGAGGATGAAATTCAATAATTCGGGTTCTCCCTCCCATATTTATCATCCTATCTCTCTACGGATGCTGTGAGTGACCGGTTATTCAGCTCGGTTCAGGCCCCGTTGCTTGGATCATTTCAAAGTTTTGAGCACAGTGTGATTAGATTCCCATGACCTAATGCATTGTAGAATTCTTTGGAACGGGGCTTAATGTTTTCTTCTACACTTTTCCCTTTTTTTTCACTCTCCTTCTCCTCCCACCCTTTTCACACCAGAGCTCATGAACACTGGCCGTGCCAGACCAGGAGAAAATGGCAGCTTGGTCTTAGCTCTGATGGAGTGCAGCGCCGATAACGCAACGCTTTAAATCATTAGGACATGACGTTTAATTAAAAACCAGTAAAGGGTGATTCCACGCTTTGTGACATGCGTATGTGACAGTCTAAACACAGGAAGTCCTTCACAACAGCTTAGGTGCTTGTTCCAGATAAGTAACTTAAAACATTTAGAAAGCATACAAACTCTACAGCACCGCAGAACTCTATAATAACAATTCACCTTGAAATACAGTCGTTAAAACACTTTAAAAATCTTTTTTTTTTTTTTTTTGCATTAATGTGTGAATCCATTTAGCATCGTGTGCTTGGAGCATCAGTTTCCACAGACTTCCCATTGTAGGCGATGAAAAATAAACATTTTAGTTCATCCAAATTTCTCGAAGATCCTAGGAAGAAGAAAAGCAAGTTTTCTCATATTTTCTTTATTTTTATTTCTTAATTTTATATCCTACTTATAGATTTAAAGTATGTTATTCATTCCAAAAATATATTGTAAGTAAATTATTATTATCATGTCTTTGATGTCTTTATGTCGTTAGCAAGGATGCTAATCTTATATAATTTTATATATTAGCGTATTAGTTCTATGCTAATCAGAGAGCGAAATGTGAGACCTTATAAAAATGATATCGTTTGCTGAAATGAAGGGTCACATGCATGCTGTCCTAGAATTTTTGAAGAGTTAGAAGGGCCCCATAAACCATGCAATCACCCAAAACAAAAGCTTTGCATGACTGACATTCACTCGCTTACAGTAAATATGCTCCTAAAACGTCCTTTTAGTTCAGCCTTATATTTCCTTCTAGTCAGATTTCTCAAAAATGCAAATATAAATCTAGTAAAATCCCATGTTAGATTATGAGTTCGACTCTGTTACAGAGTAAAGGATCGTATGCAAGATTTCTAAAAGCTTCCAAAATGACATCATGGGATTAAAATTGCTAACAAATGATCGAAAACCTTTCACATGACAACAGTGATAAAAAAAAAAAAAAAAAAAAAACACATCTAAAGTCTCTTTAGTGAACTTTTCATTCTTTTCCTTTAATGGTGATTTGTCTCAAGTTAGAACACAGCTTCGAATCGCATGTTTGTTAGTTTCTTTTGGTTGTTATCTCAGACTAATTTCAAATCACTCGAAGACTCAAGGACCAATTTAGCACGAGCGATATTTCTTGTCATGTTAATTTTACCAGAGCATTTCTTTAAATCTTTAAATCTTCATTTCTTTTACTAATTATTCTAAGAATTTATTATATACACACAGTCAACCAAAAAAAAAAAATGTATCCACACTTCAGGAACTCTTCTACACATAAATATCTGGACGCTAATGACCACCACTTTGAGCACCTCTTGCAATTGTAGAGGCCAAAGGTATCATGTATTAATCTCATGAATACATTTACTATTAAAATATTGATACAAAGTTTCCTTTTCCTGAAGTGTATATACATTTTTGTTTTGGCTGTCTCTGTATGCACATACATACATGTATCTTAGAAATGTCATTAAGTAACGTGCTATGATATATTCTTGCCCACATAATTGAAAACAATCAAAATAGTAATCTGAATGCACATGAGCAGCTCACACGTCTAACCACATTGTAAGTATTAAAAAAATCTTAAACATGTACGCCAAGGCTCTGACTCCAATATTTAGTAGGTGATTAACCTGGAGCTCAGCATGTAGAGCACAGGAATGTCATACAAGGGTAGACAAAGGCACGTGTTTCATCTTTATTGGGGTGAAATACAAGCAGGATAAGTCTGGGGATCAAGCGATGTCAAAAAGCTCCAATACAGCTTTACGCTCCACTGCTAGCTTTCGGGAAACAATCCCTAAGAATAACCTAAATTCTGTAATTAATAAGACGGTTGCCGTGAGGCTTTTCTGATTGGGAACGTTTAGAATAGTAGTCTCGTGCAGTTTATTGCAGCTCTTTTCCCTCAGCGTAATCCGAACCCACCGTGAATTACTGTAATCATTACACACCACCTAATCTAATTTGGAGCCACTTAAATCAAAATGTCACGACTTCACAATTTACGGCACACCACGGTGATCTACATCTGTGCAAACATTTCTAAGAAAGACCTCAAACGGAACGAAGGGAGGAGCCTACTATGTGCATTGCCTTAACGCTGTTAATTATGTCAGTTGAAAGAAATGGAGAGAGAGAGAGAGAGAGGGCTGTGAAATAGGAGTGTCCGGGCATACATTCTGTTCTGGAGGCGTCTCCTGAGGCTTGCAGCGCCGCTCAGTTCCAGCAGGTGCCAGGCACGGTGAGAAGCTCCGAGTCTGCGCCGCTGACCCTGCACGGCCTGAGCTGTGATGGATTCGCTCATCTCCCTCCTCCTACAGTTACACCTTTTCTGGGCAAGGAGCGAAAGATGGGCTGGATGTGCATACCCGTGTTTATTGCTGTGAATTCATGTATGTGTGTGTGTGTGTGTGTGTGTGTGTGTGTTTGTGCCAAAAGATTTCTGAGATAAAGTGCTGGAAGGGAGTTGGT
Source organism: Parauchenoglanis punctatus (assembly GCA_030068025.1). NCBI lineage: Eukaryota > Metazoa > Chordata > Actinopteri > Siluriformes > Auchenoglanididae > Parauchenoglanis > Parauchenoglanis punctatus. Next base: position 14,676,518 of record JAQQZU010000018.1, on the reverse strand, counting down.
TTGAAGGTTTTCCATAACATGCGAGATTTAGAAAGTTAGGGAAGAGCGATGGATAACAAGTACAGAACTGATCTTGGGAAAAACATATGGCTTTTTCAGAGAGTAAACAACAGTGCATGTGCTTTAAGGTGAAGGGGTCACTTAAGGTCAGACGAGTTAGCCGGGAAGGGCACAATAACTGGGAATTTCATTAAGCACTTGGTCATGTGATGGATCTGAATCTGTCGCAGGAACACTGGGCACAAAGCAAGAATACAAACGTCCAAGTCAAGTTGTTAAAGGTCCACTATGTAGGTTTTTAAGGGTATCCATTAGCAGAAACTGAGTATATATATATATATTCCATAAAATGTACTTATGGAATTCATAAGTATTTGTTCATTAGTGTATAATTAGCTGTAACTACGTATCCTTGTGTATTCGTGAGCTTAGAATGAGCCCTTTATATCTACACAGGGAGCGGGTCCACCTCTACGGAGACGCCATGTTGCGCCACTACAGTAGCCCGGAATGGACAAACCTCTAGAGAGCGCCTTCCATGTTTCATGTTTTTACAAGAGGCAGCGTAAATCTGGAAGGAAGCACCGGAAGGAATGAAATTAAGCAGAAAGAAGATGGATCAGTGTTTGCTGGTGCTGGATAACAAGTTTGAGATCCCAAATTTTGAAAATTCTTATTATTTAGCACAGAAAAAGCAAGGAGGTGTGAATGTAACTACTTGGAACTACGCTACGGGCTCCTGACGGCCACCGTACGCTCTAATACATGCTTAGAAAGGGTGGGGTAAGAGAGGGGCATTCAGAGGGGTGAATCTTACATAGAGGACCTTTAATATGAAATGACTGAGTTTAACAATATACGTTATATTGGCAAAAGATAGTAGACATCTTTTTGAGCATCTCGTTCCAAATTTTTTGGAACACATGGGTCAGGGGTGCACATACTTTTGGATATATAGTGTATATAACTCAGCAACACTTATGTGAAGGATGTAAATGTTTTTCTGAACTAACCACATGACATGAATAGATAACGTCTTATCTATTTCGACGAATGTAACTGTATGTCCTGTGACTGTAACGGATATGCGCTCTGACGTCATACTTTAGCAGGAAAGTGAAAATGACATATGTTAAAGTAAAATTAAAGCGATATTCTAACCCAGATCTTTCTCGCTATATGAGTGAAAACTCTTCTCTGGTGTATAAGGAATGTTTTCCCTTTCCCTTGCTCATGTGTCCTTCACTTCCCATGGTGCTTCCCGCTCCCGTTCCTCCGAGATTCCTCTGTTACTGTACACTCGGTGCACTTGAACCCAAAGTATCGACCCTTCGGCTGACCTTGTTGCTGCTACTTCACCTCAGACCTCCGTCATAAATCCAGTCCCATGTTTCCTCTGCTCGAGTCCATACTGGCCCCATATGAGGCCCTTTATTGTTTCACTTCATTATCCTCATCCTGCTGTTGCTCGCTACTTAGAATCAAAATAGGCTCGGAGCAGTTCTTCAGTACGGCCTGGCTCGGAGCAGAACTCACGGTGTTTCTGAAATATGCTGGGGGATTTTTTTTTTTTCCCTCAAAGATGATGATGCTTGAATGTTTTTGGAGCTACAGATAAAAAAAAGGAATCACAATTCGGTAGAAGATGCAAGTGAAACTGTTCACACAATCACAAGAGCCATCAAAAATAAACGTAGAGCAGAGACCAGCTGCCTCGTGCCAACTTAAATGCCGACGCCCACAACTCCCTCATTTTTAGATGAATATGAATGTTTTTATTCTGAGCTAGACAGCCAAGTATGTTATCTCAGGCTCACATTTTTTTTCCACACAAGAGAAGGAAAACAAGTAATTTAAAGACATTCAAACATGCAGTCACAAATCACCAACAAAATGATTTTTTAACATTATGTTCAGGATGATATAAATCATTCATTTAGTGCACCAACAGGAAGCTGACCATAAAGTGCACATTCCCATTTACATTAACTTATTAATTAATGCCTTTTACGAAGCAGCTTTACAGAAATACGGAGGTCGATTTATATCCCAAATTAGCAATAAAGTGGTGACAAAACTCCCTGAGACAACATGAGGAGCAAATCCTGACTCAAAAAGGCATGCTAACGTCTGTTAGCGATTGTAATTTGAAAACTAATGAAAAACGCAGCACTTTGGGTTTTTTTTTTAGATATTTTTTGGCTGTGTTTAACGTTGTGGATGTCCTTAATGCCTTTCACTGTTTACGTTATAGCAGCTCTAAACCATCGCTCTCTCATTAGCCTCAATCTTGAACTCGATAAGCAAGAAACGTAGCATGTCGTGTTAGCAAGAAACCGGAATGTGAAAATTCCTGCATACGTGTTAATGAAAGGTCTCCTTCCAGAAAACTTCACCTTGTCAACAATTATAGTTTTTTATTACATTTAAAAATATAAATATGACAGTAGTTACATTTACATGGACAATAATAATCTGTCAATAATCAGATTCAAGCTCGGAATGAAATTTCTTCATGGAAACAGCTCAATGTGAATGAGATGCCGCAATCCGAGAGTTGGAAGTGGAATCAGATTGAAGGAAGTGGTTTAGATTTCTGATCATCCGTTTGAAAAGAAAATATTAGCCATGTAAAGGCTCGAGCGGGTTGCCTTGTTGTTTGTAGTCTCGCGATAACGGCCTGTACTAAGTATGGACTTATGTTCATTGGAAAAAAAAACCCAATAACAAACAAACAAAAAAACCCAATTGTCCCAAGATAAATGTTGTAGAAGTTTCGGAATAGGCCGCAAAGGTCTCTGTGCAGGACGACGTTTGTGTGCTCTCTTTCTCCTGTTCAACGCTTCAGTTTCTACAAGGAAAAGATTTCTTTTTATGCCGCATAAATAAAACGGATAAAAGAAAAACTGGCTGAAATACTCGTCACGTCCATCCTCACAAGAGTAAGCCAACTATACGGGTGTCAGAAATTGGATTCTGATTGTACATATAAACGCGCACGTCTATCTGATAAACGGTCAATGGAAAGAATTCGTCCTAAACAACAACAAAAAAATTGTGCGCGTGTGATCGTAGCTATTGTGAATGAGCTGATTGTATAGAAATGATATCATATCAGAACGTGCGCATTAATACAAACCCGTGATTTGCCTCGCAGATGGAACTACTGTCGGATCTGAGGTGACCGCGATAAGGCTTACTGGATTTAAATTACAATTAAGGATGAAATGTAATGACAAAATGGGATGATTCCTCCGTGAATGATTTCCTCATTTCTAAGGAATTCTGCTTCCTGCCAGCGAGACGTCAGCTGTATGAAGGAGTGCTAAATAACTCTTGTGCGATCTCACTGTCTGCCTAAACATCTCGGTAAGTCGCACTTTATAGTTCTTTACACCGGCCCTCCGTGCCAGCGGACGCGGTACACACGGAGCGGTGCAACGTGTATCCGCTGAGATATTATCGAAACCCGAATCGCTTGACGAACAGCGCTTCGAATGAAACGTGACGTTAATGAAACGATGATGTACGCGGTTTGTCATGGAGAAAAATGAGCATTAAGGTGATTCCAGGCCAAATCCAGTTCAGTGCCTTGCTTGTAGCCTGTTTTCGTGGACGGCTCTCCAATAATGGTTCCCGTACAGAAACCTGGGACTCGTCAAGTTGACTCGTACGTGGTGCCAAGACGATTTGCTCATACACGCGGTGATAAATCACTGCACTCGCACCATTAGCATATCATCGTTCTATTCTTAACTCATCAGCTCACCGCAAGGGGGATTGGACAAGTATTTTCTTTTACTCATTTTCTCCACCGTATTATGATCACGCAGTGGAGTAAATATGTGTTCTGAGGGCCTGGTTTGACCTCCCTGACTGCCCCTTATTTTAACTCTTGTTTGGCAGCTCAGTTCTTTCATCTCTGGCAGAGATAAACCTCCTTGATGGACTGCGGGCTGAAGAGCACCTCGACCACGACCATACATCATGCCAGCGCTGGACCGTTTGATGTGGGGGGTGGGCGTGGGAGTGCCGTTGTTCCACGGGTGGGCTGGACGTCGGCTCGCACCGTCGCTCATCAATCCCACGAGCCCCATCATCTCCGCCCTCTCGAGTACACGGCCGCTCAGCTGCGTCAGACTGCTAGGGAGCCATTTCTGGCTCTTGGCCATTCGTCACCGCTGTAGAGGGAGCGCTGGAGATAAAGCTCACCACACACTCCATCCCAGGGTCAACTCCGAAAAGCTTGATAACTGCAATAAACTGTCGTGCTCCTTACAGGTCTTCCTGCAGCTTTCTCTTCAGTTTGCTTGTAGCTTTAACCGGTTAGGATCATGGTTTATGGTTATAGGATCCAATGCCCCTTTACTAGAATATTTACAATTTCCATTTTGGAGTCAACCGTTTATGAACAGAGGTTATACAATGAACTTTATGAAGATGCATGCGGCAAAAAAAAAATCATGGTAAATTTTTAGAAAATCTCTTGAATATAGTGAAACTGTAGTAGTTCCTGTACCAAATATATGATTATTAATCCTATTTCTAGACATTTTGTTCAGTCATTTCAAGATTAAAATATTTCAGATTGTTTTAATAGGAACATAGAAATGATCAGCTGAAAGACTTCAACAAAACAGGATGAATGATCTTATATTTACGTTCTAATAAGCTCATAATGGAAAACAAATATGACATACATTTGCCCAGAATTAAGATTGCTAAGTGTATCAGATGCTCAGATGGATCTTTCTCACCTTCTCCTTTATTTTTCACAGAGCATTAGACAGACAGATTAGCATTTCGCTCAGCTGGACGATGCACATTGCACTGTGACTTTACTACCTTTTAACATTTTACAGCATTTGGCAGACGCTCTTCTCCTGATAGTAGTGTCTATGAAAAACAACGACAAAAAGAAAGTACTCTTGTTAGTACAAAAATAAAAAATAGGTTCAGGTTCAAGCCGAGGCAGAAAAACATCTTTCGTAGACAGTTCACATTCAAGACTTTTTATTCATCACCTGGAAGACTCTTATATGTGATGTTTGGTCTGGTCGCTTTCTATTTTTATCTGCGGTCAGGATGAGACCTGTGCTTATGTAGAACTTTCCCGAGTTAAATTCTCAAAGCACAAAAACACTGATTGCTCTTTTGCTTTCGCTTTTAATCCTTTGCTAAATTTGTAACTGCTTTCCTCATTGAGTCTGTAAAAGGAGTTGGCCTACACGTGCAGGTGGCAAAAATAAGTAGGTACTAAGTAAAAAGTACAAAAGACAAGATTAAGGAAAATGAAGTAAATAAAAGTATGAGAAGGAGCCGTGCTTGCCATGCTCGGACTGCACATATAACGGCGTTTATTATTCCCCTGGCACACATTTCCTCCCATCAGTGTGAAGTATTAGTCACATCATCAAGATCACGTCTCACAATAAGGTGCTTCTAGCTCTTGAAGCGCAGGAAGTTGCACACAAACACAGGAAGTGCCGGGTTCCTCGCTGATGGGAGGCTCAGATTAAGTGGGCCCGAGGCATCCGTGGGTCTTACGCCTCATTGTTGAGCGTGACAGGGGATAGCTGGGCCCACAGGTGAAAATGTGCAAAGCACAGCATTATTGTGCACTATTAATGGACTTAGGAAGTAATAAAACAACAGTGAGCAGGCTGTGCACAAGGCAAAGCTCACTCGATAAAAGAATGAGGGAAAGTCCTCGTTTTATTCTGCTTATAAAAGTTAATGGCACAAGAAGATTCTTTTGACTTTTCCTCTAAAACATTCAGACACTGATAAGAAAACGCGACCGGGACTAAACCTGCGGAGCCACGAATCAAGCAGGAATCAATAAACAAACAACAAACAAAGATAAGCAGATAGATAGATAGATAGATAGATAAATAGATAGATAGATAGATAGATAGATAGATAGATAGATAGATAGAGCAAGCAAATAAACAAAATAAATAGAGTAAGTCGATAAATAAACAACGCAAAGCAAGCAAATAAATAAATAACGCATTAATAAAATAGTAAAGTAAGCAAGTAAATAAATATGTAAGCGAACAAACAAGAAAACAAACAAATAAATAAATAAATGAACTAAGTGAACAGAGAAAGAAAGTAAACAGAAATTTAATAAACAAACAAGAATGCGTGGAAAAAATAAGTGGATAAATAAAGTAAGCAAATAAAAATATCACAAATTAATTAATAAATAAATAAATACATACATTTAATAAATAAGTGAATAGATAGATAAAGTAGGCTAACAAAAATTTAATAAATAAATAAACTGAGTGAATAGATCAAATAAAGTAAGCAATTAAGATTGTAATAAACAAGCAGACAAACTTACTAACAAATAAATAAATAAATAAAATACATTAAATAAATGAACAAATAATGTAAGCGAATAGATAAATAAAAGTAAGCAAAATAAAAAATTAAATAAATAAAAATATAAGCAAACAGACAAATAAATGAATAAAGTAAGCAAATAAAAATATCATAAATTAATTAGTAAATAATTTCATACATACATTTAATAAATAAGTGACTAGATAAATAAAGTAGGCAAATAAAAATGTAATTAATTATTTAATTAATAAACTGAGTGAATAGATAAAATAAAGTAGGCAATTAAAATTGTAATAAACAAGCAAACAGACTTACTAACAAATAAATAAATTAATAAAATACATTAAAGAAATAAACAAATAAACTAAAGTAAGTGAACAAAAATGAATTACATACATTAAATACATAAATTTGAAACTCTCCAAGTCCATAAGAGAGTCTCAGAGTGCTCGTCACTTAGTGAAGCATGTTTGATTTACCATAAAATAATGTCATTGACCTCGGTGCCTTGAACTCAGGAAGGTTATCAGCCTGGAAGTTGTTTTTTTTCCTTCATGTTTGGACCATGTCGCTCCTGATCATTTGGGCTGAAGCTTCTGAAAGTTGTGCTCAGACCTAAATGCAAGGAGAGCATGCATTTTTATTTGTATAGCACATTTAACAGTAGACATGTCACCAAGCAGCTCTACAGAACTCTGGATGTAGATTTATATCCGTCATGAAGAGGTGACGGCGGCGAGGAAAGATCTCCCTCGACTCTAAAGGGAACTCTTCTTCCTCTGGTGACACTTCTGGGATTATACCTCGTTACAGTGTACAGGTGTAGGACAGTAAAGACTATTAGCATACTTTTCTCATACAGTGCTTTAACAGAGGGTACACTGTGATCAGAGTACGAGCGAGGACTCCAGAACATCTAGCGAGTGCATGACTGCGTTACTAATGTCCTCATATAGAGCGTGTGTATCTATTATCTATCTATTTATAGTGTATGTAAAGTGTGTCACACTTATCCGTGCTCGTGAGCTTACTGTTCACTGCAAGGAATCGCCGTTGTGCCTCTGATCACAGCGTACACGTCTGCTTCCAGGCATTTATGGACATGTTGAAGTTGAAGAAAGTTGATGATGTAATGGTTTCAGCATCAGGCACAGCAGAAGCAAATTACTCTCAGGAAATTAAAAGGAATAGTTCATTGTATTCCAAGTATTCCACATGCAGCCCATTATAAACAGATACAAAGTACCGCAGGGGGTCTCTTCCATACAAATCTTATCCGGGTCTTCTGTGATGTCACGCAGATGTCGTGCTCTGCCTGAATGCTGCAATATTACATAGGAAGACATTGTGAAAGGACTGGATTTTGAAATGATCAACTATCCTTCACCTAGGCCCCGCCCCCTAACATTTAAAAGCAAAAGGTTTTATGTGAAATTAAAATTTGTGAATACAGTGTTTCGCATGTTCTCCCTGTGTCCGTGTAGGTTTCATCCAGGTTCTCTGGTTTTCTCCTTTCCCTCAAAAACATGCTTGGAGGTGGACTGTCGACTGAGTGTGTGAATGAGTGTTTGGTGCTCTGGGACGGACTGGCGTTCTATCCATGGTGTATTCCCGCCTCACAGCGTTCCCGGTGTTCCCAGGATAGGCTCTGGATCCGCCGTGCTCCTGATAAACAAGGATGAAGGGCTTAGGGAAGATGAATGAATGAATAAATAGACTTTCCTTGCTAGCAAAAAAGTGCATTTACCAACTTCAGAATGTTGTTTGAAGCAAGTTTATGAACGCTCGTGTGATTTATTTTTGGAAAGGATTTCTTGTGAAACGCTTCAGAAGAAAACCTCAGACCCCAAACACGCATTAGAACATTTGATTACTGACCAAACTACTTTTTCGAACGCTCACTATTCTGACTTTTAGAACTATTTCCATGGGTTGCAAACTTTCTCATAAACCTAATGGGTTGTAAATACAGTGATGTCATAAAATGCACATAAAACGGTCAGATTATTTTACAGCTCGCTCAGATTTTTAGAAAGAGGATAAGGCGTCCATAATGTTCCGTACTCTGTGTGTTTACCTTGGCTGCACTGTGCATTAGTATAACACTGCTGTTTAAAGAGCTGAAAGGAAAAAAAAAAAATCAAACAGCACTTTATGCTCAATTAAGGTAATTTAAACTAAATATGTTCTGTGCAATCTTATCGTCTTACTTCTCTTTTATCAGGAATTATTCAAATGCTTTAAAAACCGAGCTACTGGTTTCACGAGCCGTGTCTGCTCCTGTATACTCGGAGCCACGACGTTGTACTCAGACTATATTATACTGACATCCAGTGGACACAAATTGTAACACACGGAGGGGCTTTAGTAACTGAGCAGAAATCTAAAGCCCTGTTTAGATGGGATTAGTTTTGGGAGGTGGATTCATGATTGTTGGAGGTTCTCTGAGGTCTGAAAGTCTTATCGTTCTATGAAATCAGCAGGTTTGTTTCTCCCATCCGAATTGACCTGTTGTAAAGGATTCTGTAATATCCTGAAGGTCAAGAGTTACACTTTTTATTCACTTGTGCTTCTTTTCTGTGAAAACCACAAAGAAACCAAGTCTAGGTTTCAGACACAGACCAATCAAATATAGGCAATGTCAGAGAAGCAACACTTCTGGTTGAAGGTGACCAAAAAACATATATAAAAGAAGAGTATTTTAATTCTGCACTGCAGTGATGCACCTAACAAGTAAGGAAAGCTAATGGCTAACAGTTTAGCTTCATACAAATTGCCTTAATCATCACACACTATGTTAGGTTTTTCGATAACTCAAACAGAGTTACGGTTTCTGACATGGTACGACAACCTGTGTAGCGCATGATGTGTGCGCACACACACACACACTCGCAATTCAGACTAGCCAGTCGACTGAGTAGCAGGACGTGGGAGGAAATCCGGAAGAAACCCACAGAACATATGTAACTCCAAAAAAGACAGTAATCCAGGCTCAGGACTGGACCTGGGTTCCAGGATTCAGCCGTGAAGGCAGAACGTTTCCCGTCCTTCCCTGCCCCATGTCCTGCACATTTGAGTGGTTTGGTTGAATCAGGAGTGTTAAAGCAGGGAAACACATGGCAGGATGTTCTCCAGGACCGGAGTTGAGAATCTGCACTTTAATCAAACCTTTAATCATATCATTTAACATGCACTGACCTCATTTCACCACCAGATGTCGCCACTACACAAGCCAACAGCTTATAACGTCTAGCTTTAAGAACTTTAATATTTCTAGGTAATGCAATAGGATCTGGTCTTAAACTGGGATTTTATCTTCTAAACTAAAAACACCGAGGAGGCTTTAAGCTCTGATTCTGATCATGGATTGTTAATATTGGATTAAAATTTATTGGGGAAAAAAACATCCTTTAGGTGAGATGATTTTGTGTCACATTGAAAAGAAACTTTTAAAACAAATATTCGACATGATTAAGACATTTCCGTGTATTATTACTTCAGTACTTCCTGACTTGAGCCTTCACTGCTCCTTATTAACCTCAGTAGGCAGCTTGTGAACAAACCCTCCTTCCTGTTCAAGGCTTTAATTGCTGCTTCTTGATTGTTATTTGTGCGATTCGTGGTTCATATATTTTTCGGATTGTATATATCGTCTACATGAACTTCAACTGATATTTATGACCTGTGTGTCACGTGATGATGATGTTTAAATAAACCTGAACTTTTGCTTTGTCATTATCTTCTGTAAAGTAGATAAATATAACAGTTCACGTTTGGGTTTGAGATAAATAATGAGTAACCAACTTGGTTTTCTTTGTAACTTTGAAGCTTAAAGGGGGCGGAGCCAAAACAAAAGGGGGGGAGAGAGATACGATTTCCTCCAATCTGATTGGTCAGCTTGGTGTTCCTCCTGGGCGCACGTGACCCCACTTTTTCGCCCTCTGTACAAACACAGATACAGAGTGTCGCTCTAGTGGTATAAAAAACACACAACAATAACACCGCGGTGGCGTTTTCTTCCCCTCCCGCACGCCATGACGCGGTTGTGTTGAAAGCGCGGTGCTGAAGTGCGTCTCTGCCCCGCTCTCAGTGCCGAAGCTGCGGTCGCACCGGAGGCTCGTCGTTGCGCCATGGCGGCCGCGCCGCTGACGAAGCGCTCGGGGACGGAGCACGCACGGAGGCGCGCGGACCCCCGCAGGAGGCAGGCGGCGCTTTCGTTCCTCAGCAACATTTCTCTGGATGGGCGGCCCGTGCGCGACGACGCAGACGCTCCCGGAGAGGAGGACGGCTCTCTGGAGGCGAGGACGACACGCAGCCCGGTCACCGCCGCCGCCGAGGAGGAGGAAGAAGAAGAAGAGGAGGAAGAAGAAGAGGAGGAAGACGAGGAAGAAGGCGAGGAGGATGACGAGGCCCGTGCTCCGAGCAGGCGCGCGAGCTTCGCCATCGGCGCGAGCCCTCCTGCAGACGCGCAGCTCTTCCACGCGCAGGTCTTCGGCTCGCCGTTCGCCGCGGCCGCCGCGCGTGGCCGCCTGCACACGTTCACTCAGGGACTTCCGCCCGCCGCGTGCTGCAGGCAGCAGAGCTCGTGCTGCCCGGAGGGAGGAGGAGGAGGAGCAGGAGGACACATTGGCACCTCCGCTTTCGAGCTTCACAAATCCAGGTACTTTCATTAATGATGCTCACTTCATGTTACATTTTAGATTTGATTTTATGACGTGTTAAATATCGGATGCGTGGTCTGGGACGGAAGCGCGTGCTTGACCGCATGCCAAATACGGTCACGTGGGTGTGTGTATAGTGTTTTTTTTTTAATTTATTTTTTTTTTTTTACCTTATGCAGTCTCTGTATTCTAACATTAATTATGCATGCCCATTTATTTGTTCTAATAACAGCGTTATTATGGGCGCTGTAGCCACGCCCCCTGGTATGATCTGACGCTCTTATTAGCTGTTGCGATTCTCTTGTCCTCACACACAAACCCACATTAAAGGAAAACTCCACCCTGGACCACGTGGTAAAGGGGCCAGCTCACCCTTCCCAGAATCCAAAGCGTTGTTTTTGTTTACATATGAGCCACTGCGTGCACTCTGCCACAAAACTTTCACAAATCCATTGTTAGTCCTTTGAACCCCATCTTGGACTTCTTCGTCCACATGTCAAATGAGGAAGTATCGAACAGCGCGTGCCTCATCTTTTCTTATTACAACAGAATAACCATATAAAAATGGAATGGATCGGTCAAAAGGATTTAAAATAGAACTACTTGGGCAAAATATCTTCGATTTCATACTACAATTTATGATCTATGGCCTAGGACGTAGCCGCACTGTAGTGGAATATCGATTCCATCGTAAACGGCATTCATTCAGTTGCATTCGCATTTTTATTTTGAGGAACACTACGTTACCCACGATGCTATTCAGCTACATGATGATCGTGATGCAGGAGAATTGAGCTTTTGCTTTATCTCTATGCAACGAGAGCGATGCAGCGGCACTTTAGTTCTTCAGTCTGTCCAGCTCTCTCACCTCCTTTTATGTAAACTCTGATCCAACTTTCACTCTAATACCAACATCAACACCGTTGCACTCGTCACCTCCTACACCGCTTACTAACCACAGTCGAGTCGCAGGCGTAACTCGGGGCAACTGCGCCGTGTAGCTGTGTTGCATTCTGTGACTTTTAGTCCAATGTTGACAATATGACCATAAAATGTCACTGGAAAATAATGAGTCGAATAAGAGAAGAATCTCTGTAGTTTTCAGGAGCTGATAGCAAAACCTGACCGTTATTCCTGATGTTTGTTGTTGATTCTTGAGATCCTTTGTCCTATTAAACACGGGTGTAACCACAACAGCAGAAAGAACATCCTTCTGTGACAGAAAAGAGCTAACTTACGTTCCTGCTTGGAAATCTTGATGAATGTAAGAAAGCATCAGCACTGGAGTCTCCTTCACCATGTTGAGATTATGTGCTTTTCTTCTCTAAGCTCGGTTCCTTCATGCTGTTTCAGAGTGTAGGGTGCGTGCTTTGCTAAATCAGCAGTTCTTCAGAACTATGGTGTGCGAGTGTGATGGCGTGAGTGTCAGGAAGTCGTGGGGTTGGAGCTTATCTCTGCGTCCCCAGGTGGGATATTGTGTACAGGCAGGCCAGGTTTGACACGAGGACATTAAGATTTATGGGATTTAAGGGTTGGAGGGTGGTTAGGGGAAACGTGTGATCACATGCCGGCTCGTTCTGCATAATGGCTTTGGAAATGAACAGGATTTAACCATTTTGGCCCTTCTAAGAGTTTCAGGAGTAGTTTGTAGAAAAATCAAAAGGCTGCAATTTTCCACTTATCTGAAACAGTCAGTTTCCTACTTGATATTCAAGGCTGATCTAGAAAGTCAGTTACACCAGATGATTTTCTGTATCTTGATGCGGCTCTGGTTATCTGTGTGGAGTTTCTCATGTTCTCCTTGTGTCCATGTTGGTTTCCTCCATGTTCTCCAGTTCTTCCAACCTCCCAAAAAACATGGCTGTAGGTGCAATGTCTGCGCTAAAGTACCGCTCCGGATCCACGGCGACCGTAAACAGGACAACAGTGTTGTTATTTAACAAAGAAATGTTTTCTGTAAGGGGCTGTTAATGGAACATTTATGGAAGGAGTCTCCACTGTCAGGGCTTTGTAATTGTTATCGAATTAACTTGTTGATTAAGTCATATTTCTGCCGTAAATTTGTAAATGAGCTCCGTAAGTAAAGATTTGGTCATTTGGAGAATTTTCCATTACTTTGATCGCCTACATTAGCCTTCGTAGCTCAGTGTAACGCTAATGAAATCAACGTCACCAAAACAAATCCAATCACTGCTAGGTTTCTTTGTATATGCTAAACAATAATTCTCTCCTGATTGTTTTGTTCTCGCTAGTAGCATGAGCACTATTGGTAGCATCGATGCTAACCTCCTCCTAGAAAACAGCGTTAGCAGCCCAAACACTCACTTTCTCCTCAGTGTCTCTTAACATATTTTTCAACATGGGGATATAAACTTACTGTAACGCGAGACTCCAGATGTCCTGACAGGCCAGCTCGGCTTTGTCTAGCAGCTTTCTCAAATGTTTTTTGTAGTGCCGTATACACTGCTGGATATTAGCCTGTGTGGAAAATCTGGCATTTTCACACTGCAACACTAAGCCAATAAATAATAAAGTCCAAATATTATTTTACTTATCATTAACCGCATATATTATGGTGGTAGGTAATCCCCCCCCATTTTTTTTTTAAAGGTGACATATTAATGCCCTTTTTCCACAAGTTGACACAGGTCCCTGAGGTGTTAATGGCACATGCTTGTGACATGCTTTGGTCAAAATCGCATAAAGATAAAGCACCACAGCACCTCCTCACCCTGTCTAACTGCCCTGTTCAGAATGGCCTGTCCCTTTAAATGATAATGAGCCATTGTTAACCCCGCCCCCTCATCTGCCAGCCAATCATGTAGCACTCATGAATATTCATAACATTTCCCCTGCTCAAGCTATGATTGGAGCTACTCAGACGGAGCGGTATTCTTCTAATGAGCTCCCTTTGTGACATAGAAAGAGAAGTCAAATCTGAACAGCTTGTTGAAGCACATGTTTTCTGAAACAGGCAGCCCGAAAGAAACTGACTGGTCACCTTATCTTTCAATTTATGGGTCGGTAGGCACTCAGGATACCTAAATGTATGTACATAAGCACTGAAAAAGTGAGTTTTCATAATGTGTTCCCTTTAAATCGTGACTTCCTGGTCACATGACCACTTTAATCATCTGATCACTGTAGTCAGCAACAGTCTAATATAGCTCATCTTAATAACCAGTCAGATATCAAATCTGGTTTTTTTTTTTTTTTTTTTTTTTTTTTTTTTAAAAAACACTTTTTTTTATGACCACTACACAGATCAACGATTTAGGTATTAAGGCAACTCTACACTGCGTTCCAAATTATTATGCAAATTGTATTTAAGCATCATAAAGATTAAATATTTTGTTTTTCAATTAAACTCATGGAT
>JAQQZU010000018.1:14631038-14654615 GCA_030068025.1 Parauchenoglanis punctatus | reverse complement strand
CACACACACACACACGTCTCACTATCCTTGCGAGGACCTTCCATTGACAAAATGAGTAATACAGCTAACTAATACTATGCCTAACGCTAATGTTATGCTTAACCTCATTTTGGCTCAAATCTTTTAAATAAAATTAAAGTAAAATAAATGCGTGGGTTTTTTTTAAAGTTAGTTTTTTTCATAAGGACTAGCCAGATGTCCACAAGGTCAAAATATTCCTATCCTTCTGGGCACATCTGGTCTTCATGATCTAAAAACCTGCCACCACACACACCCTTTTTTTTTTTTTTTTTTTTTTCTTTTTTTTGGTCTTTATCACTTTATCTGCATCAGCCAAGTAGAGCGGGGCAATATATCACATTTATTAGATAAAATTATTGATATTGATCATAGCAAAGAAATTTTAAATATATTTCCACTGCTTTCTTGTTTCTTTCATTCTTTCTCTGCATCTTTTTCTCTTTCAGACCTACCTTTTTCCGCTTTTTTGTCAATGCTGAATCACACTTTATTAGGCCGGATCACATTGAACCAGATGTTTGTTGTATTTTGTTGAATAATTGGTGCTTCAAATGTGGTGTTCACGTTAGATCGTTTAATAAAACATAAAGATTGACATCATACGGTACCTGAAACGTGATACGAACAATAATTATGGACGTACTGCTACATGGCATCTTAAACATCATGCCAATCCCTTAATTTTTCAGAACATCCACAGCATCTAAAGCAATTGGTCTGAATACACACAAAACACAATACAAAAAAAAATATTTTTTACACTTGATAAATACAGCAGGGCTGGACAAATGAATATAAACTCATTAGCTAGCAGGAAAAAAAGCTTCCAGTTCAGTGTTTTGGCTGCACGGAAACCTAATCGATGAGGTACGACGATGCTGTAGCTGTATCTTCTTGGAAGGAGGCGCATAAGGCCGATAACTTGAGAGAATAACGCTTCTTCACTCGTCACCGTTTCTCACAGATGCCGAACCTTATCAGGTTCACCTCGACCAAAGAGCTTCAAGAAAGTCCACTTCATCAAGAACATGAGGCAACACGACATCCACAACGGAAGGTACGCAAACGCACACACACGCACATGCACGCACTAAACAGCAGCTCAGAAAGTTCATTGAAACTTTGGAAATTCATTGAAGTTTTGGATCCGTGAGAGGCAGAAAACACGGTCGTTTTTATTCCAGGCGTGCAGCCAACTTTGAGGTTCTCCATCGGATTCACGCTGTGCTGGTTTAGTCCTTATGTTAAAAATAAGGTGCAGGATCAGAAACGTGCTTGAGTCTTGACTCTTCTGTATCCTCTCTCAACTGCAGGTTGCTTTGGATGTAATTAATACTGTAAATAGTAATATGATCATTAATGTAATCAAAAATGTAGGAAATAAAATGAAACCTCAGGATTACAAGTATTACAGTTGCAGTATATTAATGTTCAGGGTGTGGTATGATAATTACAGTTAAGATTTGTTACAATTTGATTGCAAGTCATCAAAGAATTACTTACGGTACATTTTGTTTAGTACAAATTTGTTCATTCTCATTGCGAGCGAACAAAATTTAGACGCTTTAGGTTTCCAACATTGATTGTTTCTTCCCTTTTTTCTTCTGTAGACTTGTTGAGCTTCAGAGTGCATGTATGAGGTCATGTGGTTCAACTTTACAGTGAATAAGGAGAAATAGAACGGTGTTAAAATAGATTTTAGTGTAATGGCTGCAGAGCGGAAATAGTGCAGGTTCTTGTCCGTGAATTCGATTGACGTTGAGAATGTGAGGGGGAAATAAGAGTCCGGATACTTTTGTTTTTGATTACTTAATATACTTCATATCAGTGCATATATCCACTTCAGATTTTACACGTACAGTATAATAAAAATTGTGTGTGTGTGTGTGTGTGTGTGTGAAGTTGATATAAATGCTAAAAATAAAATGTCCTGGGCAGACTGCACTTGCTGTTGTGGGAAGATTAAATGTCCCTGTCATTGCATTGAGTTCGATAATATCGTTGAATTTTACCGATTCATTTTCTTATCAATTTCCTGTTTCGAGTCCAAAAAATCCAAAAAAGGAGAAAAAAAAATGAGGTTGAATGTTCGGTTAACAAAAATATCTTTAAGTGTTTAGTGAACATTTACAAATTAAGTAGTAGTAATGATCTATCTTTCACACTGCTGTGACATTAATGCATGCTAGCACGTATCTAAACACATTTTTGCGTTGAGGCGTGAGAGTCACATTGACCGGTCCTGGAGATAGCGACGTAGCATTATGTAGCAGACATGCAGCATTCATTTGCAAGAATAAAGTGTTATCGCGTCTTTTTTTTTTTTTTTTTTTAAACCGATACCCGATACTTCTATTCGGTTCAGGACGATCTGAAAGCGGCAAGAACCGTTACACAGAGAGCAATAAGCATTGAACTGCACCGTGATCGTCTTCATTCTACACCTCATGTGAAGTTCGTCTGCGGAACTGTGTGTTTACATGTGAGCATTTAGATCATTCAAACTCTGTATATTGAAAGAATAAAAGCAAAAGTGTCTGAATACTTATGTCCCCTCACTCTGCAACGCTAATAATCTTCTAGAACATTATGAGAGCTTTATGAGGTATTTTCTAAGGTTAGAAAAATGTTCACAAGGAATCATTACCAACAGTTGTAGTGATTTATGAATATGGGTTTTGTCGAAAAAGTCCTTTTTAACGGCTCCAGTGATGTACGGGTGTGGCGTCAGGCTTTACCACAAAAGGTGCTAAATGTGTATCGTTGATGTTTTCTCTGCAAATTCGTACCTTCTGAATTATAAATCCTCACCATCATCACTACTCTTTAATAGTCCTGTTGTTTTTCTGTTTCTTCCTCAATGCATTTTCCTTTCCAAGAATGTATGCATGACTTTATTTTCCCATCTTAATATCAATGTTATTCACATAAACACTCACACACCA
This sequence comes from Parauchenoglanis punctatus, assembly GCA_030068025.1. NCBI lineage: Eukaryota > Metazoa > Chordata > Actinopteri > Siluriformes > Auchenoglanididae > Parauchenoglanis > Parauchenoglanis punctatus. The sequence continues at coordinate 14,651,649 of JAQQZU010000018.1, read as the reverse complement.
AGTTCTTGTATATATTTCTAATGTATGGCTCCATCTCCTGATCTTTTCTCCGCATAGCTCACTGAATTAGTTCATTTATTATTTTTTGTCTTTATAGGATAGTCCTTATCAGTGGCAGAAGATCCTTCTATAGTGTATTTTCTGTCCTGCCCTATCGAGATTGTAGCCAAACAGGGTATGTATTCTTCAGCATGTGAACCTTTTACTTCATCACGCCTTGCTGCTTTTACCTCGCCAGGTACTTCTAATTTTACCTCAGAAATAACACGAGTTTTACCTACCAAAATCTCTTCCCAAGGCAGGAAGGGATCAAGGATTTTATTTCCTCTTATTAAGATCATGTATGGGAATTAGCTGCATTGATTGCTATAGTAGTTCTTAGAAAATGTAACGATACAATATTCTGTTTGTTTGTTTTAAGAATAACTTTTCTGTGAGGAAACAAGTCAGATTTCTGTGAGGAAGCTCAGAAAATTAGCACTCTGACCCTCTTGTTTGTTATTTGCTAGCATACAGCATGTAGCATTGCTAGCTGACTACTAAAAAATCTTCAGTATATGAAAACCTTTATTTCTGTGGTACATGTCGCTGTTGTTAATGTGTTTTTGTCAATATCTTAGCAAACTAAACATCAGAATCCTGTTTAATGTAATTTTCTGAAGAACTGCTGTAGCTAGCAATGGGGCTAATTTTCAGACTCCTGCTTAATTGTGTGAGCAAAACTTGTTTTTTTTGTTTTTTTTCCCAAGTCACTTCTTCTGTTCTTCCTTCTGTTCTTTTATGGTCTTATTTCTGGAATGATGAAGGGGAAACGCAGCATTTGTCCATCTTTAGTTCTGTGCTGGAGCTACAAGGCTAATGCTGTTTAAAAAGTAATGGAAGCTTATGATTACAGATTAGCATGAAGCTCGAAAGGTGTGCTTATTCTTCTGCTTCATTATTTTTATTACTGGACCTGCTGTTCTTGGATATATTAGAAGTCACATTAATTCACAAAATTACATATTTTTCTTTTTTTGGTGCTGCAGAGTAATCAGCGTTTATTGAAGCGATACGGCTCATTTTCTTTTCGCTCCCATTCACAGCTCTGGCATTAGCCTCCATAATTCTTGGCGCTATCTAAGCCTCTGCACCTGCTTATTTTTCAGCACCATGCTCACAGCTGACATCATTCACCACTAATGACTGAAACGGTTTTGCGTATTTTTCTCCTGGAGGGAGTATTTTCATTTATTTTTTTTCTTGGACAAATCCATTAACAGTGGAGTTGTTAATCCTCCTCAGGCAAAACCTCGGCGTAGACACCCGACTGCGAGTTTTTTTTTACTTTGAACAATAGCTGCTTCGAGGCACATGAATTCTCAGGGTTGGGAGTTATTATTGTGTCACGACTCTGGGTTATGACCTTGAGAATAAAGCTGTGTTTACTGTTCGCACACTGAACAAGCGTGAATGAAATGTTAATGATAAACATTATTGGTGTAGAGAAAAAAATACTGAAGTTTAGTTTTGCTCAATACAAATGTGCGTTAAAGTCAGTAAAGTTGTAATCTTGCATGTCAATATTGCAACTTCATATGATCATAATTGAGGTAAATGCTTTATTATGGTTTATTTATGTAATCATATCTTCATCTTGTTCTGGCTTAAGTTTTTAACAATGTTAGATCTTGTTAAGGAAAAAAAACGACTATCTATCTATCTATCAAACGCTAGCATGTGTTATTTAGCTTAATATTATCTTAGCTTATATTATACATGTCTCCTGAACAAAAGCAGTGTAAATTCGAGGAAAATAGCTACTGGTAGTTCTGGATCTATCCTAGTGCTGATGTACAGGATGACAAGGTCTTGGTAAAAAATTTCTAGCCCAAAGAAAAGCACACGAAAAAGACCTGAAACTAGACCAAAAAATTGAAGAGAATTTTTCAACGCGCATGGAAAACAAGTTCACTGTCGTGCGCACGCATTTCTGATTTGCAGTGTGCCTTTTTATCATCGCCTGGTACAGCAATATTACACACCGTTATGTAGTATGTATTACACACTGTTATGTATTCACAATATTGGGTTTAGGAATCGATTAATCCATGATATTTTGGAGGAAAAAAAGAAAATTTAAAAGAAAAATTCATTACCGAAAAATTGCAACATTTGTTTCGGTAATCTTTATCAACTTTAAATATTCATTTTGTTACATTAAAAATGTTTTTTAATAACCAACAATAATTATTTGCAGACATTTGTAAAGGAGTAAAATATAATAGCCAATTAAGTAAAATTCCTTTTTATTAAGAATGAAAAAGTGAATAACCAGCCATTCCTTAAAAATTTGCATAAAACAATTACTACAATTTGTGTCTCTTTACTTTAGCTTTCAGCAGAAAGATGGCTCTGATTTCCTGTTGAATCTGTAAATGAGCACAAAAGCTCTTTCCCATTTTAATACTGTTTTTGTGCGTTTTCACGGCATTAGAGTTGTGTTACTTCCGCCTACGGTGATGTCACTTGTATTCCCGTTATAGTACCTTATTCCGCCATCTGCTGTATAAATAACACAATTACAACTCAGAAAACTGTTAGAAGAGATTAATCACAGTTCTTTTTTTCTTTCCATCGGTTCAAATAATTTGAAGCGATTAAAAGACTCTGTATCATGATTTTATATATCGATGCATGATACATCGTTACATGACAACACTCTGTTTCCCTTTTCCGTCTCTCAATCTTATAAAGCATTATAGATACACTGTGTGCACTTTCCCTCGATCACCTTTTCCCACCTGTAACTTTCCAAAATAAGCTTTATTTGGAGTGAGCTCAACTCTGGAAAGCCTGGTAATGTGCTAATGGTGATGGTGAATGATGGAAGGTTACTCTAAAGGGCTTCTTGAATGTGATGCCCTCTGAGGCTCCTTTTCTTGAGGCACCTAGCTCCTGTTTGGAACATGCCTTCCTTAACGGACTGTCTAAAATGTCAAAAATGCTGACTAGCTCGGCAGTATCCTCAGTGGGAATGCTACGGATATTTGTCCATGATGCTATGTTGATCACTGTGGTATTTGGTATAAACCAGTCACATTCCCACACACACACACACACACACACACACACACACACACACACACACCAGTGGAACTGGAAGCTGTAGCTGTTGGCTTGTGCTCCGCTTCACCACTGTAGTAATCTGTCCTGCGTCCTCCTGTTCGTCTGATTGATTTTGGCACAGGGAGTCGACGGACGTATCAGTTAGCTCTCCAGAGACACTGATGGTTGTAAAGATTGGATCAGTTACGTCAAACTCGCAGCACACACACTCCTTTTGCTTTTCTTTTCAGATAGGGAGTGTATAGTAAGTGCTTGCGCTTCCTCATGTCATGTTTGCTCACTACATTGCTGTCCAGGCTTTTCTTTTGAACAGCTTTGTGGCTGTTTCTTAATGTGCTTCATTGGTTTTCTTTGCTAATACATTTATCCTGCTTGGTGGCAAATCACTTGTTTGCTCACATTAGCCAAAATCATTCATAATTCATAAAGGCTCAAATCACCATAAAATGAAATTTACACAAATGTAGCCAATCAGCCAAGACATGTTTGGATGTTCATGTAGGTACAGTATTGTAGGATAATTCTGCCTGAAATGGTTTGACCTTTATTAAATGCGTAAATTTCAAATTTGATAATACAATTCCACCTTTAAACTTTGAGCCACTCCTCGTACCAGAGTCATCAAGGTGGAGACTCTTTTAAGGTCTGCGATGTCGTTTTGCCCATTTTTGTACACAACAGTGTGTCAGAAACCATGTAAGCAAGTCTGTTATGAGAAACGAAACAACTCGATGTATTTTGCGCGATGCTGAACGCTTCCTTTACTTGTAGCTTCAGTCCAAAACTAAAGAACATCAGACGCCAAACATGTCTTAATACAACGATTGAAGAATCGCATAAAACGACATTGTGTAAATAGAAAAAAAAGAAACACTTTGTATCATAATTCATTGTGTGTTATATTTTTACCATCTAGCAATCCATCTGCTTTTTTGCATACATTTTCCATCTTCCAGCTCAGCCTCTGATTCACGTCTCGGTATGAGGACATTCTGACTGTTAGAAAAGAAGCTTGACTTCCTCTTGCACCATAAAAACAGACAGCAGGGTTTTTGTTTTGTTTTGTTTTTTTGTTTTTTTTTTTAAAAAAGCCTTTTCTTATTTCATTTTTATTTCATTTTTTAATTTGACTCCACAGAGCCAGATTTAAGACCAGGCTTTAAAACTGAACACTGACGGCAGATATCGGTTCGAAGACTGTAAAGTATTGTTTTCTCAATATTCATATTTAAGGAAGCACAAGAATTGTCACTGAGGTATGAAATGTAACACAGGTGTGAAACAGACCACCTTAAGCGTCATAGCCAGCTGCATTCCTGTAAAGGAAAATATTTCTTTCAGTTCATAGGTTAACCAGTAAATGAATCAGTTCCCTTTTATTTTGCATTAATTCCCAATCTACCACCTATAATGATAAAAATCAGAAGAATAAGATGAATGTATAACTATTTATGTAGCAACTTTCAGACATTCTAAATGCAATTTAAATTGTAGATCAAGATTTTTAGTTATTTACGAAAACGCTAGATGTGCTGTTTATAGGAAACGAATCAACGGTGTTTCCACAAAGTTGAGTATTTTTCAATAACGGCACTTCCTGCATAATGGCAATGTTTTAATTATTAAAGAACGACATGCCTTTATACTTTTTATCCATTTACAGTAACGTTTACTTGCATAAGTGAGTTTATATTGAATACAATAAAACATGATTATAATGTGACTTGGCTTAAATTAGCAAAGTGATTTATCTCAAATAATCAATTAGAACTTTATCATGTAGAATAATAGCAATTATCATTTCAGGCTTTATAAAGCAGCACTAGCCCTTATTGACAAAAAATAGAATTAAATAAATAGATGTAAATCAATGCATGTTAGAAAAGAATGGTAAGCCAGATGTCCACTAAATTATTATACATATGATTATAGAATTATATGTATGTAATTAAAATGTAAGATTATAATTATACAAGCTTTTTTGTTTTCACTTTAATAGCTCAAGCAGTTCATAATTTTTATTTTTTATTTTTTGGGAAAGCTTATGATGAAATTAAATAAAGTGAAGCGAAGCATTCGGTCAGCACTTATTGTACCACCAACTAATCAGTGTGTTGAGCAGCTGTCATGGTGTGATCAGGCTGAGTGATATTACAGGCTGTTGTGTGTGTTTAGGGCTCAGTGTGTGTGTGTCACCCTGGCAGGGACGGTGTGAAAATGGAGAGCGGGCGTCAGCGTCACCCCTCAGGCGGCGTCAGTGCCAAGGAGATGGTGATCGGGCTGGAGGGTGTAGAGCTGGGCGCCGACGGCAAGGTGAGGCCCTGAAGACCAGCCCCGCTGTGCGCCAAGCTGTATTGCGTATCTGCTAGGCCAGGATTTAATCCCCCCCCCAATTCCTGAAGTCACACACGCATTACTGTGTAAAAGTCTTAGGAGCCTTAAAAAGTTTTTTTATGATTTGATGTTTATTTTATGACTTTTGCATAAAAAAAAACCCACCTTCGATATCTAAACTACTTTTCCAACAACAACAAAAAAAAGATCTTTTAGAGAAGAGTTGTGTGCATGTCAGAAAGGAAAGTAACATTAACATTAAATACACCATGTTTCAGGAAAAAAAACATAATGAAGGATGTCAGGTTTTATTTGCAAACATAGAAGCAAGTCGACAATCGAGAGAGTTTCCATAGTGATGGAGGTATTTATTTTCCACGCTGGTGTCTCCACAGACGGTGTCCTACATGCAGTTCCTCTACCCCACTAACGTCCTCGGCCGCCGCAACACCATCGACTCCACCTCGTCCTTCTCTCAGTCTCGTAACGCCAGCCATCGCAGCCTCATCCTGGCGCGCGCCAACAGCCACCAGAGCAGCCTCGACACGGGTACATGCGCCAGCTGCTTCTCTCACTGCCTGCCTACTCGTTTCCCGACTCATCAAGCCGCACGCATTAACAAGGGTCTGCTTGTGGAGGTTCACGCCGCGGTTTGGTTATGCAGAGATGAGTCATTAAGGGCAATGCTTTGGTTTTGGCTGTATTGTGAGAGTGATACTGTATGGCACTAATTAGACCCTATCTAAACATCACTGTAAAGTTTTAACGAACAGATCATTGAATCAGCAATAAGGTGGTGCAGAGCCATTTGCTAAAATTGTTCTTTATTAATGGATACTTACATACTTTATCCCTTTATAGTTATGTTTAATGTTGCAGAACCTCTGTGAAAGAATCTCCTTTATCGCGACTCGTGTTCGAGATGCTATAAGCAGCCACTCCCTGTCAAGATCGTCATGTTGCTGACAAACCAGAAAAACTTCCCGATACTGGAGACTTGCAGAAACAGTCACCGTTAGGCCGCATTATGTTTTAGTAATAAAATAGCATTTTGAAGAGAATACGATCCCCAGCCAGGTGAGCATTCTAGCTCCATATTAGAAATAATCCAAGTCCATAACACACCCGAAAAGGCACATCACGTGACCATTCACATGCGCGTGCCGCTCTAAACAGGAAGCAGGTCGTCTACGCTGCAGTTGGTTGCTTGGTCGCAGCTCACCCGAATAACAGCTTGCCTCATGCGCATGTAGGCAGTTGTAGCGTTATAAAATGCAGAGTTTAACTTACAGCTGCTAACAAACAACAAGGTCAGCAACGCTTCTAACCTGGATCCATGCTGCACTCACCACTGGCTGAGGTTTGATTTCTTCCGGAAATGGGTCACGTGAGAGGAGCGTGACGAATCAGGGAAGGATGCGTCGTGACCGATAAGACCCAATCGGGAAGCGAGTGTAGGCGTCTGCGTCATCGTATCCAAAAGCCTCCGTTTTCCCTCGTCCACGCTGAAACGCAACTTTAAACTAAAGCGTTTCCAAAACTCTCCGTTTTAGGAGTTCAAAAATTCTGGAGTAGTATGGACGCAAGGCGTAAACATAGCAAAAGAGATGCGTTTTAAAACCAAAATGTAATCGCGCAGACATTGCCTTAGATCAGAGTTCAACAGCACTGCGGTGGTATAAACAGACTTTTGGAATAAATATTACAACAGCCTTATAAATGTCGCAGAAGTGTCTTGGCCTCTACGTGTTTGTGGATATATATATATTTTCTTGCACAGCTGGATTGTTTACTTTGCTCTGCCACGGCCCGCAGGGAACGAAGCGGGAGATTTCAGGGAGTACGACCCCAACCTTCTGGACGACCCTCAGTGGCCATGTGGAAAACATAAACGCGTGCTCATATTCCCTTCCTACATGGTGAGCTCGCTTTTTTTTTTTCCACCTCATAACACAAACACGCTCTCGCTCTCACTGTCCTGCTGTCAAACTGTAAACATCATGCTGTACCCTGAACATAATGACTAATATTTGTTGAAACTGAAGCCACAGGTTTAGCCATTTCTTTTCCATAAAGTTCTGCAACGTATAGCAGAAGTATCATAACACACATCCATATCTGCCGCATGTGAATATTTCTCAGGCCAACTGTGTGACTCAGCTTTCTTCTGATAGCCAGATTTCTTTCATTTCTTCCTTGCGCTTAGTTCCCGTGGGCCTCGCGGCTCAGGTTACAGAAAAGGGAACAGAAAGTCCTCGTGCACGTGTCACTGTTAAATAAAAGCAGTGAAAATCCACCTGCTGATGGAAATCAGCGATATAAATTGTTAGTCACAGCTTCATGAGAATGTTTTTCTGCTGGGATTTCTTTTCTATCACAATTCAGCACTGCTCAGATTAATTAGTCCAGATTTTAGCATCTTCTTCCTGTCTTTCGGCGCTGCGTGTCCTCACGTCTCCGTGCTCCAGAGGAAATGACTTCTTTATCGTGTTTAGACTCCTTGGGTCATTTCCCCGCTCTGGCCGTGTTTGTTTTTGGGTCGAACGGAACGCTTGTGCTCGAACAAAAACTCCAGTCAAGGGTTTTTTTTTTTTGCCCTCCCCTTCTCCTATTGCTGATTTAAAGTCATGACAATCTCTGTTGTGTTCCTGAAAGACGGCCAGTAGGACAAAGTGCATGTTTTTTTGTCCACGGTGCCAACGTACCAAAAGCCAGACGGCGGTCTAAAAATACACGTTCAGACTGTTCCTTTTGCGAAACCGGTAGCTGTAATAAAGGAGAGAGGTCGACGCATTGAGCATTATTTTATTATTATTTTTTTAAGATACACTATTGTTAGTGTTGAGCTGCTTTCCTTTGGGAAACTTTGATTCGTTGAAGTGTTGGCAGGCGTTGCAGAAATGATGAGAACAATAACAATCCTGTTTCCCGACGGCGTGTCCGCCGAGTGAGCTCTCATTTTTGACAGAGGTGAAGGAGTCATCTTGAACCATTAAGCGTTCTCCGAGCGTCTAATGGAAAGCAGGGGTTCGTCTCCGAGGAGCCCTGCACTGTGACATCCGAGATGGAGCCGTCACATTTATTTTGTCTTAAAAACCATACCACCATTTAGAACTGAGCCAGCTTGGGAACAAAGCAGTTTTACTGTTTAAATGAACAGAAACTTTTTGGGGCTTCTTTTAAATGATGGATAGATAGATGATATTCCGCAAAGTGATAACACAACAAGGCCAAGGATAATGGTCATGTGATCTGCAGATCTGTACTAGCTGGTTAGTGTGGCGCAGCACAACATAAACTGTTACTGGACAATAATTAGCTTTGGTGTGGTGTTTTATTCCTCTTATACTACAGTAATTAGTACAGAGCTCCACCCATAACATACAAAAAAATCAAATGATCACTTATGGCTACGCTTTACTCCTTTGCTCCTTCGTTTATTCGTTACGTCGTGGCGACGCTTTAATCAACGTTTTCTTTTCGTGTCCTGACCAGGGCGCCGCAAACTTGCCAATTATTTATTTATTAATTAAAGTATAACGTATGCTTATTTGATTATCACCACTTATGTTAGACTTAGTTGGTACTATAGCAACAATTTGATGTATTTGGCTCGAACTGCTGTTACAGAAAATCGATCAGAAACCAGCGACTCGAAAGGCTTGCGTTTTCAGAGCCCGATCTTGACGACGCTTTACTAAAAAGCCTAGCTAATAAGAGAATGTGTTGTTCAAGGTTACCCTAGCATGCACGCCGTTATTTGACTATCCGTGTGCTTCCATGCAGACCACGGTTATCGAGTACGTCAAGCCCTCCGACCTGAAGAAGGACATGAACGAGACGTTTAAGGAGAAGTTCCCTCACATTCGCCTGACGCTGAGCAAGATCAGGAGGTAAAGCCGGCCCCGGGTCTCCTAGAGTACTGCGTATAGCGAGTGTGTGAGCGCGGCTGATAACCGTCTGCTTGTGTGCCGCAGCCTGAAGCGGGAGATCCGGAAGCTGGCCCAGGACGAGTGCGGCTTCGAGGAGCCCACCGTAGCGATGGCCTTCGTGTATTTCGAGAAGCTGGTGCTGCAGGGCAAACTCAACAAGCAGAACCGCAAACTCTGCTCCGGAGCCTGCGTCCTGCTGGCGGCCAAGATCGGCGGAGACCTCAAGAAGCACGAGGTCAAGCTCCTGATCGACGTAAGTGTGCTCGGGTTTCAGCAGCCGTCCGTCTGGTACGGACACATGGCCGAGAGTCACGTTCCTCGAAAGAGCAACATTCAGCTACTTCAGCCTTTAAAGATTAGAGAAGATAAGAAACTTTATTGATTCTGTACAAAGAACTTTAGTTCTTTTATGCCAAAGGTTGTGACTTGTGCCATTGTACGACTCCGTTATCTACACAAACGTGCGTCTGTTTGGTTCTCGGGTACATCGTGCTCTGTAAAACATATGATGTTAGGCTTATGAATGGGACACGATCTGCATCTGTTCAAGCGCTCTGGATTTATGATTGAGCCTGGATTAACCTTTATGTTCAGTTTAGGCCAAAATGATTGATGTTACACATTAACTAAGCAATTTTTTTCCCCCAACATGTGACTGCTCCGTTAACTTCCCCCCCAAGAGCAGGAACTATTTTGAAATGATTTCTAAAGGTCTTCTTGCTCAGGCCTTTTTTGATCCATGTGTAACGGATTGGAACGAGATGATGAGTCAGATCTGCTTCTGTAAATATTAATGCCGCTTATATTCAATAGGAGGCATCAACACCACAGTAGATTCAACACCACACACCCCGAGTTAAATCTTTACCGCCCTGTGCAACTTTGATGATGCCTCGGTGTAGCGTTCGGTCCTCGAGGGCTGCTGTATAATAAATAAGCTGTGGTATTTTTGCTCTACAGAAACTGGAGGAGAGGTTTCGGGTGAACCGGCGCGAGCTGATCGCCTTCGAGTTCCCCGTGCTGGTGGCGCTGGAGTTCAACCTTCACCTGCCGGAGCATGAGGTCATGCCGCACTACAGACGCCTCCTGCAGAACTCCTAGCAGCAGCGCCGCGTCAGGAGAGGCTCTGTTCTCTCTCTCGCGCCCGCTCTCCTGATCTGACCCCCAGACCAGCTCTATGCACCTGACCAACTCTTTTATCCTGAGGTTTTTCCTCCTCCAAGAGAAGAAACCCCACATTTCAGCCAAAGTTTCTGGAAATTTGATTGCCTGAGCAGTTTTTATAGACTTCCTGTTTGGTTCGTGTCCAAGCTTCTGCAGTTGCATTGGATTGGAGACCGTTTTCAGTGCATCCTTTTCATCCCGGATCTTTCTTCAGTGCATTCACTTCTCTGCCTAACCCTACAGGGAAGCCGTTGCATGTCGCATTGTTTATAGCCTTAAACTCAACCTGTGAATGGTATGAACTTCTCATGACGACGACTGTTTCTCAGAAGTGCACTTTTTTGGGGGGTTTCAAGAATGGCAGCGGTCTAGTGCAGACATTTCATCACTAAAATTCATTCTAAGCAGCACTCCAGGTCTCGCCATAACCGCCCCCGAGCAGAAAAGAACAGCAGACGTACGTGTTTGAGGTTGTGTGTATTCGAGCATCGACTCACTCCTGTTCTTTTTCTATCTAGGGTTTTTTTTTTTTTGGTTTTGTTTTGTTTTTTTTTTTAAAAAAAGATCTGGTGGTGGCGTGACGAGCCGCCATCGCAGTTACTGTCCCTGTGCTCTATGTTAGAGTGGACTCTCGGCACGTTTCTAGTGCTATGCTGGAGGAGGGAAGATGTAGACGAAAGGTCATACTACAGAACAAAACAGCAACGCTAAAGATGCAGAGTCAGCCGGAAGCCTGTGTGTGTTTTCTCTACGTTATGACAGCGCTCACCGTAACGAAGACCTACGCAGTATTAACACACGGTCCAGTTTTATAGCGAACCTGTACTGGACCGGGCAATTTGTAAAATCTTTTACTTGCTCTTTTTAAGCTAGTTATGCTTAAAGACCGACTTGATTGAGGGTTTCCCCCCCAAATCACACAGTGTGGCTGATTGAACACATTTTAGACTTTAATCATGGATCGTGAGGAATCAGTTACCGTATTTTTTGGACTATAAGACAGGTTTGTTTTTTTTTTGTTTTTTTATACAGCCTAAATATACACCGTTTTGTTTTACAGTAGCATTACAGTTCATGTTAACGTGGTATGAACGCAAGGTTAAAAACAAAGCTGCACTACGGCGAGTCATCGAGACCGGAAAGCGTCCAGTAGCGCGACTTACGTTATACAGTTTCACCTTAATTATGAAAAGTGATTTTATATTTTTTATTAAACAAATGAGTTCTTTTAAGTGGCAGTGAGTTTAAAAACCTAAACTATTCCGAAGCGCAAAAGAATATCGGCTGATGCAACGTCAGGCTACGGTAACAAAAACGCTGCAGCTGTTAAACACCTACAAACTGCCGTTTAGGATCGTTCATGATTCAGGCTCAGCGATTTTAGAGTCCTCTTTACTACAGTCATGTTTTAGCCTCAGGAAACAATACAAAGATTACTACTGCAACACTAACAGGACAAAAGAGAAACTAAACACGCATTTGCATTACATACAATAAAAATAACTTTTATTTTTTCCCCGATTCTCTCTCGCAGACAATTCAGAGCATCTTGTATTCCAGGAAATACGATTAAATGGTAGCAAATTCCCAACATTTAAAAAAAAAAAAAAACCCGGTTATTTCCATAATCATGGAATCTGACCACGTTTGCGCGCAAAAAAAAAAAACAAAAAAAAAAAAGCGAACACATGTAAATATGCTGCTTTGCTTGTTAAATAAAAAAGTTTAAAGAATCAGTAGTTTTGTCTTTTTTTTTCTTCTTTCTTTAAGACTTGAGCACGAATCGTCAACGTAGGAAACGTTCGCATGGCTCAGAGGAGAAGCGCTTCAAATTATGAAAGCTTCCTTTTGGGGTAAGTGGCGCACATTGAAGGTACCAATAAATACAAGTAAAAGGTGAATCCACTCTAGCTAGAAAGTAACCCACTGAAGAGGAACGATTCCGATTCCTAAACCAGCGAGTCGATACTTGAGGCCACGGAATCTACGGATTCAATACGATTTTGATTCTTAAGGCAACGAGACCACAATTTCGATTCTTAAGAAATGATTTGACGTAGTATTGGTAGTAATTGATTCCACATTCAGCAGTAGAATACAGGCATCACCAGCGCTGTAAAGACGTCTACTGAGCAAACAGAAGTGCGAGGACGCTGAAGGAAACTCCCTGCGGTAGGTATGTGGGTCAAACAGCAGAATGAAACTCACTCGCTTTGGTCTTAAAATGCCAAACTTAACCCCATCTCGTGCCTGGTTACTGCATTGTCCTCTCTGCGCAAGTCATCCGACTTTACCACACTACAGTGAGCACGTCTTGCACGATGTACTGAATACCGAATGCCAGCTGTTGTAATATTCTTAAAGATCGGAAATTCACAACGCCTGAAATGATGGCAAACAAATAAGGTGCCGTTTGTTACTAATGCGCATGGAGTACCATTTAAAATGTACTTTGAAGAAATACTATTTCAGACATTTGACCTTGAATCTCAGACAGTTCGGTAAAAACGCAGCTTGCGGTCCTGAACATGAATCCAAGTAATATCGCGGTTAATGGGAGCTCATCATCTCCGGGTGGGAAGAGTATGAAACTCTGCATCACGCCAGCCTGTCGTTGATTACTTTCTTGTAACATCACGTCTCATGTTTTATTCCTCACTTTTTTTATCCAGGGCATTTTCCTGCGTGTTCATTTGACTTTAATGATACGTTAGTATTCTTCATGAAACGCCGATTTATTTTGCTTATTCCTGGGAAAAAACCACCACTTGATCTCATGAGGCATGTGCCGCTTCCGCACTGCACTTCGACCTCAGAGCAGAGAGGCACTGATACGAACACGTTTGTTAATAATTGTCGAGGTCTGAATTGCACTGCGTCTGGCTGAGGTGTGTTTACTGGCTCACGGTGGCGATAAACCGCCCCGTCTATCAACTAACAAGTGCACGTTATCAAGAGTCGGACTACAAACGGCCATAACACGGAGCGCATGGAGCTCCTCGAAGCGCTGATGCAAGCGAGAGGACTGTTTTCACACCAGGCCAAGATAAACACGACGGCAGTCATGCTGCTCTCGTGCGGAGATCAAAACAAACACGCATGGCTATGGCTTAACCGCCGCCATTGAGTCGCTAATCCCCCGTTCAGCTCGCCATAATCAGGCTCTATTGAGGGTCCTTCCTGAGTCGTGGCTACATCAGTGACCCTCATTGTAGGCAACTATGTGGCGATCGTCACCGGCACTGCGCGAGCCGGGATTTTGGCTGAGGTAGCGATTTACCTCCTCATTGGTGACTCGGTTTCCCTGCCGTTCTTTGGTGGTGGGCCTGTTTATAAACAAGGCAGCTGCTCTGAATGAATGTGGTGCATTGGATTTACTGCTTTGCTTTGAACGAGATGACTCACTGCACGATTATGCACCCCGATCTGTCGGAAAAGAAAGCAAGGCGGCCGGCCGAGTGAAGCCGATCCCTGCTCTCCTGCACCCGAGACGGATACGTGATGCCTTTCGCCTCGCTCCTACTGTCAAACGACCTCCTCCACTAAGAACTCGTGACGCAAAAAACGAAAAAGGAATCCGGTTAAGGTCACGCAGCATGACGTCAAGCATGCTCAAGTGTACTTTAACCTTCATGTGGATGGAAACACCATTTCTGTACATTAAATGGAGGGATTTCCATGATGCACATATTTGCTAAACACATAAAACTCTGAATGGTTACTTTTACAATACTGACCGTCTGCTGTACGACCCCATGATACCCTTTTCAGGTTCTCAGTAACATAAGCTCCATTTACATGTAGATCGGGATCGAGAGAGACTCATGAGGGAGTGAAAATATACGTCTCGCCTTCATTTCACAACACTAAATGTAACTAAAAACATAATGACCGAATACAAGGATTTTTACACATTTATAAATTATCAAAATTTGCTCAACTGCTGTTATAAAACACTTAAACTTGGTGTTGTTACAAAATGATTATGAACCAACAGGTTTGTAAAAACCGACGTGCTAGCATTTATATAGAACAGTTCACCCCAAAAAGCGTCTCATCACGGACTTGTTAGACTTTGTCGGTTTGTTCTGCATATCTGAAAGACAACACGGAGTAATGACAGGGGAAGAGAAAAGGTTCACCGCAGGAGCTACTCTAGCTTAAGAGAAAGCATTTCAAGTCCTAAACCAGTGATGCAATATTTGACGGTACGACTGAATCTGCGATGATGCAATACGAGGATATTTGACAATAACGCCGAATCAACGGTTAAGGTTACGATGTGATTTGACGCCACTGAATCTGTTACAGTATGATAAAATTTCGATTTAAGGCAACAGCTAGCTATTTAATAATGCAACGATACAATTTTGATTCTTAAGGCTTCGATTTGATAATTGACAATACAACTGAATCAACTATGATGCAAAGTTTAGAAATAATTCAGTATTTGACCGTACAACTGAATCTGCTACAAGATAAATTTTGATTCCGTTTAGTAACCTCTAATCGATGTGCAACTAATGTAAAATTGGCCTCATTAATCTGCGAATACACACAAATCATTTTTCCAATATTAGTTACAATCGATAATTGAAATAAATTGAAGCGTCGATCAATCGTCAATTCATTGTATTGTCCAAATTTGAGTGTTGCACCTTTAGTCTTAGCTTACAATTTCACATTACTGACTGCCTATTAAACAACTTTAAATGTTCAAGTATTTAAGATGTTCAGAAAATAAGCAGTATAAGAAGTTGTAGCCTTTGGTAGTTTTCCAAAACAAAAAAAAGTTAATCTCTTGGATTTTCACCCGTTTGTTCAAATTGAGGCCTCATGTTCCAATGAACACCATTTAAATCCCATTTCTTGGTGATTATTTATAAAGGATACAGCTTACCGTTAATATTTATCACAGTGTACGGTCATACTCCTACTACAAATTCATGTTCAAACGTGTAAAACGAATGCACCATCTGCGCCGCTATTCATCACTGCAAACAGTGACACTGACAGATTGGCGTCGCTTTAATTGCTTGTAAGCAAATTCGCCCACTGCTGGGATAAACTGACTCAGAGCGTCAGTAATTAATTAATCCTCCCTCCCCCCCTTCCTCCTCTTTCCTGTGTTCAACATTTCATTTTGGAGATCCAAAACAAAAGAAGAGAGATTACATCATGGTCAATGACCAAACAGTAAAACGTACCACATTCAGCCGCTGTAGCGTGTAATTTTAATTACTGATTAAAATCATATTACTAGAGTCATATTTTTAACACACTGTTAAAGTCAGAATTTAATACTAGAAAACATTTCCTGTTTTAGGTCAGTTAGGATCACGAGTTTATTTTAAGGTCCGGGAGAAAGATTTTTCTCAGCATTTGTTTCCTTCGTCACATTCCCAGGGATGTCGGATCTTTCGACACGTGCACTTTATTTGGTCGCACTGCTTTTAAATTGGGTCAAGTGTTGAGGTAGCCTTCCACAAGCTTCTCACAAGAAATTGCTGGAAACTTTGTTCCCGTTCCGATGACCTTTCCAGCAACGCGAACCAGGTGCTACTTCTGTGCTGTTGCTAGTGCCGGTTTGGAGCTGGTTCAACTTGCCAACCTCATAAGAACTGGTTTGCGAGTGCTGCTAGCGCTACGCACAACAATGGTGGACTATATGGTCTCGTCTTCTTTGGATCTTCTTTAGTCGCACTGGACGCTACGCCAATGCCGGGTTTTTTTGTTAGTTTTTTTTTTAAAAATGGTAGTCAAAGTTTTAGTTGGACTTTTTGGTATTAGTTGACCCCCAGCCCTGGACACAAGAGATCCTTGGTTCTAGACCAGTATAGGAGTTGGTGCCACTCGGGAACCACTTTTCTTGGCCCGAGAGCCAATTCTTTGGTGGTCTAAAAGTGAAGAACTGGTTTGAGATTAGGCATCAGCTCCAAAACAGCCCTTGTGGAAAATGGGTACGGGGCCCTGCTTGGACACGCTTTCGGTTCTGCCCACAAATGTATCAAGCACGGGGCTTTGCGATGGCCACTCCAATACCTCAACTTTGTTGTCCTTAAGCCATTTTGCCACAACTTTGGAGGCATGTTTGGGGTCATTGGCCATTTGGAAGAGTCATTTGCGACCAAGCGTTAACTTCCTGGCTGAGGTCTTGAAAATGTTGCTTCAATACATGTACATAATTTTCCATCCTCATGATGCCATTTATTTTGTGGACTACACCAGTCCTTCCTGCAGCAAAGCACCCCCACGACACCCTCTGTGCTGCCACCCCCATGCTTCATAGTTCTTCAGCTTGCAATGGGGACAAAGATCTTCCTTTTTGGGAAAATGTCCCCTCAAATTGAACCGTTTGGCCATAATGACCATCGTTAAAGAGTGATCCTAACCGACCCGAGACAGGGAATGTTTACTAGGATTAAATGTTAGGAACTGTGGGAAAATGTGCAAGTGTAAATGTATTTGTTCTGTGGCGTTTACTACTTCCTGGGCCGATCATCATGTTTGCTGGAGCTAGATAAAAAGTCAACACGATTGAGAGATGGCACCTTCATTAACATCAGTATGCTTGCACTGATTAGATTCTTCCAGCTCATATTCTCATTAAGGACACATGAACTTCCAAGGCAAAAACTTGCTTACATAATAAAAGGAATTGAAATCTTCCCTTCTGCCAATACAAGACCAGACTCGACCTCGTGGCCACACCGAGGAGAGAGAGCGAGAGAGAGAGATCAATAAAAGATAAACCGACAGCTGGTATGACCAAATACATAAATAAACATATACAAATAAAGCAAGTCTGCTTGCCTGTTTATACACAGGTTGTATATCTAACGGATAAAAAAAATAAAACACCAACGATTATGGTTCTGGGGTGGAAAAACAGATGGATCACAAATTTCATTTTGCAGGATTACCAAAATTAAAAACCACAAAGTAGGTTACATAAAAATGTGTCATTGGAGACTAGAAAAGAGTGTGTGTGTGCGCGGTGCATGCGTGTGTCCCCCTGCTGATGCTGTGGTGCAAATAAGGCATATAAAGCTATACAGCACCACCCTGTGGTCCAGCAGAGAACTAAAGGAAGTGATAAACTGGGGCAAACCTCTTTAAATGGCTAAAAATAGAAGGGCAGGCTCTTTTATTAAGGCCTGGAAACCCTTTAAAACAGATCTGGGTTAAGTACTCCTATAGAGTTGGTGCTCTTGCCAGCATTAACTTCGGATCTTTGTAAGGTGTAGCATGTAGTGTTTGCTGCCAGGGTGTGCATGTTTACCCAGAAGACTGTTGAGAGAACTGTGGACATCTTATTTACCGTTTCAGGGTCAGCAGTTCATTCTGAAATGGTGCGAAAGCTACTTTACATTGAAAAAAAGTCTGGTTGGAGATTAAAGGTGTAATGGTCCATTTCTATTTCTTAATTTGTATGAGTTACCTGAAAGAGATTAAGAACATAAATATCTTATAAATGTTGGTTTAAGCCATGACCTCAGCACATGTGGCTGAGAAAGGAGATCATTCAAACATCAAACCCACCTTCATAACCTTGGTGTTTATGCCTTTAAGGCTGCTCAGTCACGGTCCATAGAATAAAAATATATATTTAAAATTTGGGAAATGCTCACATACAGCGGTCAAGGTCAGGTGTCCAGAAACTTTTGGTCATATGTATCTTATACATATACTGTGAACTCTGACACTCAGGCAGTTGCAATAGAGATGGCAATGAAATCCAAGAACTACAAATTAGTAGCACTCTTTTATTGCAAAAAAAAAATAATCATACAAATATTAAATCGTTATTCACCATGGAATGCAATCTTGAACAATTCTGCATGTTTCAAAGTGCAACACTGGTTAAAAATGATTAAAATGACCAACTCCCACCCTCGCTGTGACCAACATTTCTTTCATAATTTCTTCATCAAGGCCTCACGTTTCTTCATTGATCGACACGTCAGTCTTCGGACACGGCCACGTTAGGGCGCGACCACGCACGCTACGTACTAAACCTGAAGAGGAAAAGAGAACATGTGCATACGCACGTGCACACCACCACAGCGGATTGCAGTTTGCGTAAGAGACGCGTGATGCTCTAGACTTCGGTCTTGTGCCAGTGTGTTACATGCCAAATGAACATGATACAATCGCTCAAATACAGCTCGTTTACGTTTATATTCATCTGGAGATCACCGCTGGAGCATTCAACAGCCGAGGTACAAGAACACAAGTACACCGTTTTCTAGAACGGACAGCACTTCGTAACTGGCAAACCCTGAACCGAGGTCATTCTACGTTCGGTGCAGATGTATGCAGGGTATGCTAACTTGTTATTTTGTAGTATTAAATGCTGATTCTTCAGCAATGAGTAACCACAATAAGGAAGTTAAGAAAGGAGACAAACAAACAAACAAAAAAAAAAAAAATATCCTGTCTGAACCATATATAATCCCATAAATATAACCAATTACTCTGTTGTGCTGTAGTTCACGGTTTCCTTTCTTTCTTTTTTTTTTTTTAAAAAAAAAAAAAAACATCCAGTGACCTGAAGCATCATAACGAGGCTTGAAGGATTTTTTTTTTTTTTTTTTAAATGAAGCCGAATGACACCTTAATGAAATTAAACTGAAAACTGAAAAAAAGTGTAGACAGAAAATAAATAACCCGAGATATCAGGCACACGTCCGGGTTGCATCTTGTTATATAAAATATTGCATGTTTGAGGAAATCTGTGTTATAAATGTAGCTTGATCACAGATTCAGCAGTCTTGGTTCATCCGTTGAAAGGACCGACCAAAGAAAAATCCCAAAGTGGAAACATGTTCCGGAATCACAAGGATTTTTTTTTTTTTTTTAATCCCTCCCAAGCAAGGATCCTGAGTTAGAGTCTCTTAGTCGAGATGTGTGCGTGTTAGTGTGTTTGTGAGAAGCTGCAGTACCCACACAGTCCCTTGTGGATTGGCGTTTCAGCTTCCGCAGTGCTCAATTGTCCAGTAGATATTCCCGCTCCGTCCCGGCGAACCTGCTGCGTGTTGCCAAGGCCTTGGCTTTATTGATAGACGGCCCTGCGGACGAGAACGTTAGAGATCAAAATGTGCTCGTGTCTCTCTTATACAAGACAGCAGTTGAACTCTTGATTCTGACTGGTCAGGTTTATATATATATATATATATAGTTTAAAAAGACAACTATCAAATCAAGTGTTGCTAAGGCATTCGCAAACAAATGTTTAGCATTTAAGAAAGGAGACAAAAGCTATAAGCTTTCCAACATCCTCAGGACAGAGGAGGGGTTTATGTTTTTTTGTGGTTTCTTGGTAACACAAGCTGCATTTGTGTCTTATAAACGTCAAGAGAGATAAAAGTAAAATCTGGTGAGGAAACGACTGAACACAACCAGCTATAACCAACTTTCTTCATGGACAAAAAAATAAGCTCTTCAATAAACCGCTGTAGTACAAGAGGAATAAAACGCTTGTGGGTGTGCTATTAGAAAAGGAAAAAAAAAAAAAAAAAAAAAAAAAAAAATAGTGTAGTGTTACTCTATAAGATGATGTCTTTAGGGAAGTAGAAAGCTATACATGTTAAGGTTTCAGCTAAAAGCCATCAACTACAGACAGCAGTGGTCGTACCTGCATAACTCAGGAGCACGGGTAGGAAAATGAGACCGTGAGCCGCTCCCAGCAGCACTATGGCTAAATACATGCGGAAGTAGAAGACCTGGAAGATCTGGGACTTGGAGAAAGCCAGGACGATGATCCCGCCGAATTTGGTTAGCGTGATGCCACTGAACACCTACAGACAGAGGACGCTCGTTTTGACATGCTCTGCTTTTTCAAAAGCCATTTCCTGTGATGATCATCATGCAAATTCAAGCATGACAGGAATTGGATGAATTTCTTCTATGGAGTGAATGTTTATATATAAAGGGGCACTCACAGAGCTGCCCATGTGTGCCAGGGCCTCTTCAGCTCTCTCCACCCGCGTGGCCTTCGTACTGATGGAGAACGCCCTCACGATATGGCTGCAGAACTCCACCGATATACCACAGCTCTAACACACACACAC
>JAQQZU010000018.1:14611548-14624881 GCA_030068025.1 Parauchenoglanis punctatus | reverse complement strand
CAGAGCGTGCACTCACTCCAACGCATGCATGTAAACAGCAAATAGTGCTATAGGCGGAGGAGCTAATCACGACAAGACTCACATCAGGCATGGACAGCTGTTGGTCGAGTCCGAGGTCTACCTTATTAGTGACCGCTATGCTGAATGAGAGCATTCCCACAAACACAGTGACCTTAAAAACAAAACATACCTTACTGAACCGTTAACAGCTTTTAATATCAACATAAACCTCCATAGTGTATATAGTAAAGTTCGTATATGCACGTGATGACGACAAAAATTATCCCGCTTTTCTAAAACGGGTTGGTCGACACCATGTTAGACTTACCACCAGAGGGCGCACCCAGTCCTTCAGAATAAAGGGAGCATAGATTTTCTTAAAGAAGCGATAGAGGACACCGTCGGTGCGCTCTTCCTGCCGGTCAGGCAGCTTGATGCAGCACAGGATGTCCAGACGATTACTCTGAAAAGTAATAAGCTAAGCTATTCAAAGTAGGCTTAAATTTTAATAATCATTTTGGAAAAAGAACGAGACAAGGGCACAAAATGGTTACAAAACAAACAAAAGACCGATCACAGCATTCAGCTTTTGAACGCCGCAAACAAAGTCCCGGTGATGGCCGACTATGGCGCGTGGTTCACGCGGCACACTTGAAAGATCAA
The DNA here is from genome assembly GCA_030068025.1 of Parauchenoglanis punctatus. NCBI lineage: Eukaryota > Metazoa > Chordata > Actinopteri > Siluriformes > Auchenoglanididae > Parauchenoglanis > Parauchenoglanis punctatus. The sequence continues at coordinate 14,624,218 of JAQQZU010000018.1, read as the reverse complement.
CGCTAGACAAATTCAATTCGACTAGTCCAGATGAGCGAACAGGAAGGGGTTTCCACATTTCAGTCTGGAATGTCAAGAGCAACTCTATACTGTAGTGACCCAAACAGACACTTGTGGAAGGAGTGTACTGCAACTTGCTCCATCACTACTGACTAAATTAACTAAAACACACCACCGCAGTAAGAGAGGATTGTAATAGGACTTGGCAGCATTAGATGCATTAAAAAAAAAAGCTTCAACAAGAAATAAACCTCTAATGTCCTTACTTACTTATATATATATATATATAAAAACCACTTACTAATTACAGAAAATTACTGGAGTTTTTTTGGACCTACATGGGATCAGCATTTCTATATTACATCACTGAGACAGACCTCTTGTCTCTTGATGTCCAGACCAAGCAGGGAGACAAAGCAGCTGATCTGCAACAGGAAGTCAATAAAGACAGCCAAGGCAGCAAAGAGAGAGAAGGTCCGCACGGCCGGCATGTGGGACAGAGCGCCTGCAGGCAGAGAGAGAGAATGCAAATGAAAAGGAAGTCGGGTGAGAACGTTCTGCACATGTTTCCGTGAAACTGCATGCAGAGAGAATTGGTGCATGTAACGCGTCACTACACATTAAAATAAAATTAAAAAATCCTAATCCGATTACGCACATCATCCTTGCAATCAGATGACCCAATTGCATCATCCTGACCATGAAGTTCATTACTATCCTACACAATACAGCACGTATAGCAATTTTATAGAACTGATTACATTTTGGAACTAATTAACCTGCGTGAAGAACCGAGTGTGTAAAGAACCTGCTTGGTTACACCAACGGTTTTTAAAGCCATACGCTTTATGCTACGTGCAACAGCCAAGAATCCCGCGGACACTTCATCGCGATCCGGGCCGAATGTGGGTTCTGCGACACGGCACCCACCTAAGAAAAATGCGACCGTCTCAGAGAGGGAGGACAGGAACATGCTGGGGGCAACGTCTCCCAGGATACGGCCGATCTGCTGATGCAGCTCCTCGTGCTCCAGCCGCTCATCTCTCTGTTTACAGAAAGAGGAAGAGACGAAACACAGCCAGGTTAACGACCAGACTCGCCACGCTCTCGCTGCTAACGTCAACACAGCAACAACAAAAAAAAAAAAATTCACACAACTAAACGCCACATGCTTATGATTCATATACTGGTGCAATAATGCAATACTGGACGGTGTCACCAACATCTTATGGCTTCAGCATGTCATGGTATGAACGTGACGAATTTACTGCGAAAAAGTAAAATATATAAACAAAAACAAAACAGATATTACAGATACTAGCTAAGATTTTACATCCTGCCAGTAACAAGCTTCAATTCACAAGTTAGGTATTTTTTTGGGGGGGGGGGGGGGGGGCGTGTGGTATACTTTTTTTTGTGTCTTCCCCCCGCTAAACAAATTTCGGGGTGAACAGAAATAATGAAAAACTCATAAAAATTCTGCATTTCAGGAAAAGTTCATACCCACACACTTTCTCTAATGAAAGAAACTGAACTTTCAGAATTTCATGTTTGTAGTGGTTGAGAAATGACTTCCCTTTAAGTCCAATTTGACCACATTAAACACGATACAGGACTGCGGCTGGCAACATATTTTCGGGTATACGAGGAAATAAAATAAAAAAAAAATTTTAAAAAAAGAAGAGAAACCCAAAAGGTTGTGTGACTGAGATCTAATATAGTTGCACTTCTCTAAAACAATTACAGCTGCTAAAGCATGTGACATTTTTCCCCCTCACTTGATAAAAAGCGGTCAGTTTTATTGAACAATCCAGCACACAACTTCTCTCATCATTCTGGATAAACACCGACCTCACAGCTATCTACGTGACCACGTAGGCCACCCACCTGGAAGGTCTGCACTACGATGAAAATGTTGTCCACTCCTACGGCCAGAACGAGGAAGGGGATGACCTCGATGACGATGAGGGTGAGAGGAACACCGAAATAGCTGAAGATGCCCAGAGAGCAAGCGACTGAGCTGAGGACGATCAGGATGCCTGCTATTCCCAGAGAGATCTTCGAGTCCACCTGAAAAACACCATGGATAATTTTTTTTTGCAAAGGATCCAGGACATGTGTAACGATCAGAGGTCAACACGCAGCGCTGTTGTCATAATAAACTCACTAGCAGGCTACGGAAGCTCCTGATGTGCCCCAGAGCCAGGGAGATGTAGACGAACATGGTGGCGTAGCTGATCAGTACGGTGGCGATGTCGCTGTTGCTCTCCCGGTTGATCTCGTCCTCGATGCTGCGCTCCGAGTTGAAGGAGATGGTGAGATCTGGGTTGCTGTAGTTTTTCAAAAAGCTGACAAATCTGAGGGGGGGGAAAAAAAAAAAAAAAAAAGGAAGATGCAGGTTAAGAGCTCGGATTAATGGTCTTGCACCTTTAATCTGCATTGCTTAACACGCACACACAAAAAAAAAAAGAATGACTTCAAGAGTCTCGTTTATTTATTTATACATATAAATAAAATTGGACAGTACTGTACACAGACTACACGATCAAAATGCTCACTCTTTCTCCCAAGCAAGAGCTCTGCCCAGCTTCTCCGTGTCGTTGAGGTAGTTATTGACAGGGAAGGTGATCACTAGAGCGGTGGCGTTGTGGTACGCCGTTCCTAAAGAGAGAAACCGTGATAAGAAACAAACGTATTAGCTTACTTAACTGCAAACCGTTAAACAAAGGATTGAAAAAAAGATAAAAAGGAAAGACAAAAGGTTCCTGACCTTCGTAACCACCGAGAACTAGCCAGGGGAAGACGGGACCGCCGAAGGTGCCCATGCAGGGGTCATGGAAATGACCTGTATCATCCAGGGCTACCGGGGAACTAGAGCAAGCCCAAATGAAGAAATTAAAAGTGAGGGAAAAATACATGCATTTATAGAAGCAGCAGAAATAGTTGATTTTTGCTCAATCTTCCAGTAACGCAGCTCAGCCATGGCAGTGCGTCAGCTACGCTACGCACGCCAATGCTCGCTCCTTTAATGGGATGCCATCACGTTTGTCTCAAATGCAAGTCTTATGTCTTCATTTATAGATGTGTTTTGGATCGTTTCTTTCAAGTTGCTCATTAAGACCAAATTTTACAAAAAATATATTCTTAAATTGGAGTGTGCATTTGAAATAAATAAAATGATTTAAACTTGACAGGATTCTGCATTAAAATAAATAAATCACAGTGGCATTTTTGCAAACTGAATTTAAGAACACATTTCTTGAGTAAATGTTCCTAAATAAATAAGTCGTTCTTATTCCGCTTAATAAACGATGCCGGTTGCCTTTTAGAGGGAGTGAATTTAATCGACATGGTAACTTGAGACAAAACTAGCAGTTGTAAAAAAAAAAAATTACTTTTTTAAAAATCATCATCATTATTATTATGAAGCTTAGCATTAAGGACCAGAAGTCAGTTTTCCCAAAAAGGTTTTCTCCACCACTTGGGCGGAGCTCACGGCTTAAACCGGTACTTTTTCAATGATGTTCATGATCTTTGTAAACATGCATTTTTAAATGACTATTGCACCTTTAATTTAAAAAACAACAAATTGAAGATACATATTTAAAAAAAAAGAACAAACAAAACCACACAGCATACCTTACACAGTACATGAAGTGCGTATGATAATCAAAGTACACTAAAAATTCATCATGCAAGCTGTGGTCCAAAACGTCATGGCTGTTCTGGAAGTAATTGAGCATGCTCAGAATGGTGCAGTTGCTGTTGTAGGGAGCCAGAGGAGATATGCAGATGTCCTTCAGGGTAACCTTTTCTCCATTATAGTCGGCCTCCAGGTTCTCAATGTCAGTCTGGAGATCCAGAATCTTTTGTAGGAGATAAAAACGTTACGCATGGGCATGAATTCGGATGTTATGTTACGGCTTAGCATGTCGGTATTCAATAGCAAAGTCGTACAGTATCTGTTATGTTAAGAATGAGAAATTCTACTCAGCCAGCCGGTTCCCTTACCTGATGGAGCAGAGATATGTTCAGGATGGGTGCGAAGGGGATATCGTCCCCGATGGTGGCCTTGAATGTGAACCAGTTGGTCCACGGCGTGGTGATGATGAGCTGCTCGGTGCGGAAAAATGGGCCGAAGTGCTCGTCGAAGTACTGCTTCTCCTCCCTGGCGCGGCTGTGAGGGGCCGACCACAGGTCCACCGGGTCGGTGGTGAGGCGCATGTACCTCAAACCCAAGCAGCAGATCACCACCATCACGACGCTCGCGAAGATCACCAGCAGGGGATGGCGCACACAGAACGAGCCCCAGCAGCTGAAGACACGGCGGAGGAAATTCTCAAAACGCTCGCCTAGAGACTCACAACACGTCGCGTCACCTGTAATAAAATAAAGGAATGCTTATTGCCATGACCGTTAGATTAGATTTCTCATCATTCTGAACAGACAGAATAAATTCAGAATACTCTGGTATTCAATCAAGATTTATAGATATAGAAATATTACATTCTTTGTGACAGGACATGAAATGACTTATTTTCTTATAACAGAATGTCTGGAAGTGTTTTATTCCTATATGAAATATGCCAACGATTAAATTTAAAGTTTATTACTAAACAGGTCATTTTTTAATCGGTTTATAGTTCTATTCGATGTTGTGGAACATCTGTGAAACAAGATGGCTCACGTGACGCATCACTCGTTTTACAGCAGCTATAAACAGTCTCCCTCACCAGCCTAGGTTTTCTAGCTAGTCCTGCAGTGAAATATGTCCTGACTGGCTGGACACTGGAGAACTGAAAACTACTGTTACTATAGTAACAGTAAAGCATTAGTCCAAGCACATAATATAAACCTGGGATTTTGGGTGGAGCCGAGCTACGGTTACAGACAATCATATTTGTCTGACCAACTGAAGACAAGAATTCAATATTACTTTGGTGTAGTTCATTAATGTATTTTGGATATTTATATTTATGTACATTTTGGACCGAAACTTGCTTAGTAGCCTCGGTTGGTACTTACTGGATGATCTGGTAGGATCCTTGTTCAGTGAAAGAGGGTCGTCTTGGATGGGGGCATACTCTGACGTGATGTCCCTTTTCCTTCATTTTAATTTAAAAAAAAAAAAAAAAAGGAAAAGATTGAGCTAGAAAGATATTTTGTCATCAGTTACTAGAAGTGCATACTAATTAGCCTTCCAGTAGAAGTGTTTGAGCAGGGATGATTGTAGCTCATCAAGATCCACCTGGCTCGGTCCTCACCTGAAGCACCACACGAAGAGCAGCGTGCCGAGGAAGACGAGAAGAAACGCCGCGTAAGAGAGCCACATGATGAAGTACATGGCGTCGTAGCCCAAAATGGTCCATGGAGGACGAATGGGTGGAGGGCCAGGCGAGGGCCCACAGGCGGCGCTGCAGTCCTGACAGGAGCACGGCGCTGAGCCGTCATCCAGAGACTCGGTGCAGCCAAACGTGTCGTTATTCATGAAGGTCATTCCAGGGGGTGGATCATGTGAACCTGATCAACAAACAGAAGTTTACACAACTTCACCAGGCCGGGAAAATTTCAAAAAGGAAAGGAAATCCGAACAGGATTCATTAAATAAAGTAAATCAAGCTGACTTATAACCATTTCCTAAATTCTCATTAAACGGAGTCATGTGGGTACCTGAGTACAAGGGATCGATGGCAAACGGAACCTGGCCGTTCTCGGTGTTAAACATGAAATCTATCCAGTTGGTGGGGGTGCACTCGCTGGCGTCTCGGCCACACAGCAAACTCAGAGCCTTCATGTTGCTGGATGGAGCCTGTACGTCCTTGCACGCATTATACATCGCTGAGATATTTAAAAATAAATGAATAAATAAATAAATAAATTTGAACCGTTAGTTTAAACAATCGTACACTAATTCATACACCTTCTCTCAGAGATGCTCGGTGCGTCTGAATAACTTTCATAGCGATTCAGATATTTATGCCATTTTCCTTAAAACTCAAATGGTTACATTAACCATGACTGCTTGCATCTAGGAGCCAATCTTGGCACATTTCAGCTCGATCCCCATTGATTCCTCACCGTTAGCGAAGTCCTGGTTGATGTAGTACGAGAGCTCCACCACGTTGGTGTTGTTGAACTTTGTGGCGTTGAGGAACTCGCTCTGCCGGGGGCTGCAGGTCAGCTCGCAGAACAGGGTCATGAAGTTGAAGAAACATGCTGGACACCTGACACGGATGAAAAACTATTCACTTAAGCGTTAACACGAAGAACAGAACTCTGTTACCGAAAGCTCATAAACAGGTCCTGAGGGCATCATAAAGACGTTCTCGCCAGCAAAGGATCGTTTCACATGAGCGTAGGGCAGTTCTTTAATGTAGGAGAAATGTAACCACACCTGGACAGGTATTGTAAAGGAAGCTGGATGTTGCTTTTCAGTGTTTGCAGTTGCTGGGTGTCGCAGCAGACGCGGTTGTTACCGTAGACTAAACCTGGGCAAAGCTCCTGCACACAAGAATGTAAAAAAGTCAGCTCAACACAAGCTGCTCTCAGCCACAGCGAATGCGAAATCTAAGCATGGAGTAAACTAGATTTGCATTTCCTGAAGGTCAAAATTCAAGACGGATGGCTAGATGGATAGACCCAAGTTAAAGGCGCGTTTTATTTCAGCAACTGAATCAACAAATGAAGTTTGGCAGATCTGTCTTAAAAGTCAAAGGAGTAGTACAAGTCAGTGGATTGCTATGGACGGATGAATGAAAAGTAAGTGTTGTATTTTCGCAGTCGAATCCATATACCACGTTTTGGAACGCTACAGTAAAAAAAAGATTAAGAGACTAGAGAAATCAATGGGTTATAATGGGAGGATGGAGGGATGAAAAAGAGAGGGGGGGGTGCAACGAAAAAGTTATGCCGTATTTACGTAAGGTGCGACAACCTGACATTTAGAAACGTCCATGGTGTGAGCTTTTAAATCTCTAGGAGCAGTTAGGACTCAAAAATGTGAACTGAAGCCAACGGGAGGAAACGCGAGGGATGAAAAAACAGAAGTGAAAAGAGACATGATCGAGGTATGAAAAGAGGTGGCGTGGTTTGTAATATTGCCCAGAACATTTCTAGTAAGTTTAGAGGCATTATTTCACAAACGGACTATATGAAGAAGCCAACTATATATGCGAAGCAGAACACTACAATAAAAGAAATAATGGCTGCCATTTTCTCCCTTATTCTGCTGCTGCTTCTCAAACAGCCTGAAAGAAAAAGAATGAAAAGATGTTAAATACCCGCAGGAGGTCTTGTCCATCTTTAGGCAGGGGTTTAGGAGGTCCTGTGTAGTTACAGTTGTACTTCTTAGCTGGGAGAAGAGACGAGTTGCCACATTCCCCATACCAGATACAGTGCTGTGCCTCGGCCTAGAGAGGGAGAGACAGAGAAAGTGTGTGAGAGAGAGGGAGAGAGCGCAAGCGAGCGACCACGAGCGAGAGACACGGCAAGTGTGTAAGAGAGAGAGAGAGAGAGAGATTATTTCAAGAATAAAAACAGATCTTGGGGATAAAACAGAAGTTTATGTAGCCACGTAGCACAAGATTAGTCAGGCTAAAATACAAGAACATCATTGTTCATTTTTTAGACAGACAGAACAACAAGTAACCTTTTCTGTGCAATTTTGGGGGCATACCAGGGAGAGCACACCACATTAGAGGTGGACAATACGAGGATATAATATTGACGTTGTGATAAATAACTGTGCACTTCAGGTATTCCGATACAGGATTTCGAAGCTTTTAAAAGCAGCTTGGTTGTAAAATTTGTTCAGAACGCGTTTATTTTGCCTCTCCTTTTCATTTGATCGTTTAAGTCTTTAGGCAAATGCAACACTAGCAGTAATAAAATCTATATATTTTGATGCATCACAAAGTCGCCTAGTTTAGGTAATGTATTAATTCACCCAAACAGCACGATCACGGAGATTCGAGATCTGAAAAAAAGAACCAAAATACAGAAGCATCACGCAGACAGTGTGTGGGTTAGGTGGGGTTTTTTGTTTTGGTAGGTCTAAAGCTGTATAGCAGCTGTACGACACACCTAGATGTGTTTGGCTTTTTTCCCCCCAGTTCCTCTTAAATTTGCATATTTACTGTAGTGTACTTATAAAGGCAAACTGTAGTTAAAGCATTCTACATGAAAACATGGTCACCAGGTCGTTTTTCAGGAATCAAACTCAATGTGAAAGCCTCTAAAAAAGGGACTGCGGAAGATAACCTTTAAAAGTAGAACTTGAGCTTCAGGGATTTATAGTAAAGGGAAATACATATTTTGACATTTGTGTTTGTTATTAAAAATGTCAGTGTACACACACACCCACACACACACACCCCCCCCCCCCTCGGGGAAACTGCACACGGTGCCAAGGTTGTTTTGGAAGACTTGACGCGATCATGGTGAAGACGAACAATAGAGTCCGGCGAGATGAAATAAGAACACGTTGGCGGTACTTCAGATTGTCGTGTTTGGAGAAAGAAGGCAGCCTGAAGCACGGCGGCGGGAGCATCGTGATGTGGAGCGGCTTCTCTCTAAATACTGTTGCATCACACGGCACTGAAAGCTGAGAATTTAATCACGTCGACCAAAAGGCTAGGGTTGAGATCGGGAAATTCGAAACGTTAGATCATTTTTATTACTTGGCTGCTGTAGCGCATCCTTAAATCCGTGTACGCTATTAAAACCACATGGACTGTTATCAGGAAGACGGATCAGGTGCCGTACAGGATCCGTTCGAGCTCCTCCCACAGCGGTATTAACCACAGTGCTGTGAAAAGCGAACTGCAGTTCGCATCGGTGACATCCGAATACTCTTTGAAAAACATCTTTTGTTCACGCTTATGAAAACTTTAGTTCATATTAGAGTCAAAGACATTGTGTGTAAATTTGGAGTGGATATAGGCGCTGGAAGTGTACTGAATAATAAACAAGTGTGTGAATACTCATTTCCTCTCACTGCTCGGAGCATGGAGAGAAAACATTTGCGAACGCTGACTCATCCGTCCATGTGATTCTCATTATGAAAGAGAAAACCGGCCTGATGAAATAGTAACGGATGAACATGTGATGTTTAATTCCTGACCTCAGACTTAAACAGGAGAGCAGTGACTGGTGGGTGTTTCCTTCTTTAGCCTCGGTGAAGTAATGAGACGTGGCTTGATTCGCAAGGATGTGATCTTCCAGCAAAACAGCAGTGGTGCGTGAATAAAAAATAAAGATTTGTGACGTAATATCTCAGGAGACCGATGTATATCGTCATGCTTCCCAGCCCTACCGCGGCGTCGTACTGAAACCCGAGCAGGCTGCGTTCCCGAGCGGTTTCGCCAGTCCTGCAGCTTCCTGCCTGACCAGAGTTTGTGGGGCCCTGAATTTCCACCACTTGCACTTTGTCACTGTTCATCCGGTCTAGCTTTCTACAAATGTGCTGACGAGCATGATGCGTTTGGACAAGCAAAACTGAATCTAGCGTGCTTTTCCTTTTACAACTGGCTTTTTAATGAGAATAGACAACACGCATTCGGAGAAGTGACGATCCTGACGCTCTCAGTCTGGAGCTGACTCGGCTAGACGAGGTTTTGAATTTGCATGAACTCGGCCTTGACATGTGACCAGACGTTCACTCAAAATGCGGTCACAGACTCATGTTTTTTCACTTCTTTAACCGTGTCGGCTTGACCCCAGTCACAAAAACTGTGGAGTGCGTGTTGTAGTGGAGCATCTGTAAACATCTGTCCGAATCCGAGTATAGACATAAAATCATGGTCCACTGATTAGACAGTACAATGACAAATTGTTCCCTGTAATGCAGCACAAGAACCCGGTGTTTATTGTGCTGCTGAAAAGTCGGAGTGGTGTACAAATAAACGCTTCAACTGCATGATGAAGCATTTTATACCACTACGCAGCAGAATACTCGAATCCGATCGGTCAGACGGCGTGCACCATCACTCGGAAAGTAGTTCCGGCTTATTATTAATGAGCTCGCTTTAAAGGGGCCGGCTCGGCCTTGCAACGAGTCGCCATTTTCGATGCCATCGATATTCCAAAAACAATCCTAGGCCATAGGGTTTAAATCGTAATGTGAAATTTGTGAACGCGCAGCTTGTAATATGCTTATTCCGAATGTAAGGAATCTTCCTAACCGCCCTGCGCTTTCAAAACAATAAAGGGCGAGCCGGCCCCTTTGACACCTTATTGTTTCTATAGCAACAGCGCACAGACAGGGACTTGCTTTTATGTAATACGAAAATGTTTTGTTGTAGAACAAAGAAAATCCTTTACACGTTGACGTATTTGTTAGGAGACATTTATAGCAGGAGGTTGTAAGGGCTGTGAAACAGTCAAAGTTTCCAAGCTCAGCAAAGCCTTCGGGACTCTCTGTAAAATGACAAGCTGTGGTTTGTTGAGAGAGAGAGAGAGAGAGAGAGAGAGTATTGTAGCTATGCCGTAGGTGAGAACAGGAACTAACTCGTCTCTCAGACGTTCCATGACATTAACGCGAACTCTAAACTGTTTTTTTTTTGGTTTAAAAAGAAAAAAAAAAAAAAAAAAAAGTCTTTAATGAATACAATGAACACTGCAGCCGTTTGCGTAGTGCAGTGTTAAGTGGAATAACGTGCTCCAGGTCATGCCACTATACTCAATAACAAACTGCTGAATACGCCATCATTGCTATAGAAACCATGTGCAAAGCAGTTGAGAATTGCACAGTAGATACTCCAGATAAGCGGATTCAAAGCTCGGTCCTTGTTGACATGTTTTTGCGAAGGGATAGCACGTGCTAACACGAGATGTTTTTGGATTACAACATGCATCACGCCTTCAAGAACGGCGTCTGATCACGCTCGTGTCGGTCGGTCAATCACATAATTCATAGTTCAGGGTCACATCACATGTCTTCTGTGCAAGATTTGCTCACGAAAGCACAAAAGAATGAGTGAATAAGCACAAAGTGTCTCACTGACAAGAAGTTGCTCTGGAAATGAGCTGAGTCAGGGTGTGATGAAATACCGAGCCGGCTTTAGGGTGGATCCCAGTGGAAGGATGGCCAAACCGTGCTGACTAGTTTGGGGACTAATTCGGGTAGTGAAGATTTTGTCCAGAAAGAAAGCGGAAGAGGAAGAAATATTCCAAATCCCCAGCTAATGAATTCACAATGCTGATGGACCAGGTGATAGGAAGAAATAAAGCAAAAGGTCTACAAATGCAAACACTGATATATATATATATTTGGGGGCTTTTTAGGACCCAGTAAAACTGCCAATACAAACATACGTGCTTTAAAGGTGCATTTGATGAGATCAGTCAATTTGCTGATTAAGAAGATTTGAATTTGTGCTTTCGCCCCATTCCCCACGTTATCCCAAAGCCCCGCCCCCAAGAGCTACGCTAGCCTATAGAGTTGCTATAAAATGATTGACAGGAGGCCCTTCCAAACACAAGCAAGCATTCCGGGCCGGAATATTCCCAAAGTTTTCCAAACGGGTTTCTCAGCGATTTAGCAGACTTGTGCTGAGGTCAGGGCTTAAACAGATCATTTAATCTTCTAAGCATCTTCCAGGTTATTTGTACAAGTGATAAATACAAAAAATACCGAGAATTCCACCTTTAACCCAATCCATACACCCATAAGAAGCTAACACTTTAGCTCAGACTGGGTACATCTTATTCCTGGTGGATTAACGCTAGAAAAGGCGAGTAATTTGTACATAAATACAAACCTTTGAGATAGTCATTCAGACTAATATTTCACACAAGCGGCTAAGTAAAGCTAGTAAAGCGAGCTGTCCAAGCCAAACTGCAAACAAGTTCTAGCAACCGAGCCTTGCTGACTTCTTAACGCCAACAGCGAAATAAAGCGCATACGAGATACAAAACTCACCTGCCGCGTCTCTGAGAGGAAAATTATAACTCCTAACAGCCCCAAAATGTAGCTTATTTTCGAAATAGTCATTCTTCCTCGCCTCCTTTACTTCACCAGGCTGAAGTGAGAATGAACGAGCCCGACTCCCTCTGTTATCATCTGTCACTACGCAAGCTATTCGCACTGCGCATGCGCGGCCTTTTCACGCCAACGGCTGTAATCACGCGCATGCGCACTGTGGACCGAGCTGATTACTACTGATTATTTAATCAATTCGCTATGGAGAGGGTTAGTAGGTCGTTGTGGAATGATATATGTTTTGGTTTTTTTTTGTTTGTTTGTTTGCGATTAAATATTAATTTGTATTTATTAAAAATATTATAAACTTCTCAATCATATGCAGTTTGTATTTTAGAATCCATTCCACTTAATGGACATTTCCAAGGTTACCTACAACAAACCGCACGAGGTGAAATGACTCGTGAAATGACATAAATGACAGCGAGTGAGCAGAATACTAATGTGACCTAATTTAGGCTACTAGCGTCAGCTACGCCTATTCTAGTGCACAGAGCGCCTCCTGCTGGCATTCATAATATCAGCAAGAATGAATTCATCATAATCATAATAAGTTTATTGGGAGTTTAGTATTTTTATCAGCAAGTATAAAATGATTGCATCCAAAGATTTGATTGGGAGTTTAGTATTTTAGAGTTTCAGTATTTTCCGCATAAAACAGTGCTTGGTTCATGGTCCGACAAATTTAAT
>JAQQZU010000018.1:14586443-14605865 GCA_030068025.1 Parauchenoglanis punctatus | reverse complement strand
TAAAATTAGGTGTTTAACAACCTGTTAAAAATACACCAGAATGCAGGAAATGGCATCTAATTCATTAAAAAATGTATTGGGGAGGACCCACATCCCCCGCCAGTGTGTGTCCCCTCCCACATCCCCTGCCAGTGTGTGTCCCCTCCCACATCCCCTGCCAGTGTGTGTCCCCTCCCACATCCCCTACCAGTGTGTCCCCCCACATTCAAAATGCTTCTGACGCCCCTGACTAGTACTACTACTACTACTACTAATAATAATTAGCACTGTTGCCTTTCTGTGTGGAGTATGCGTGTTCTCCCCATGCCTGCATGGGTTTCCTCCGGGTGCTCCGGTTTCCTCCCACAGCCCAAAGACATGCAGATTTGGTCAACTGGCTACTCTAAATTGCCCATAGGTGTGAATGTGAGTGTGAATGTCTGTCTGTCTCGGTGTTAGACTTGTGATTGTGATCTGCAGGGATTGGCTCCAGCTTCCCTCGCTACCCACAATAAATATTTGTTGTAGGTTTCTAAGATAATGGCTGGATGGATATTGTTATAATTAGCCTTGCTTTTGTATTTCTTTTTATTTGCACTGGACTGGTAAGCATAGTTGTGATGGTTTTTCTCAATATTATAAACAAGCACTATATTATAATGTTTTTCCTTTAATGTTTATCTGTAAAATTAAACAACAGACAACAAACAACCTTTTTCTCTGAACAGGAAGTTCAAATATATTTTTTACTACACCAGGCCTGGATCTCTGATTATTTTCCCCGTAGACTTCCGAAAGTGACTGTGAAATAATGAAATTGATCTCTGCTGCCCCCTGGTGTTCTGTTGCATCAATTGCTCAGTAGGTAATATATTTCTGTTTACCTCAAATACAGTGAATCATTCAAGTCATGCCTAAAATGGACCAAAATAAGCATAATATGTATGAACTGCATGTCTGTATCAAGCATTGTTAGATCTTTAGTGCTTTTCAAACTGCTAAATCTCTTTAGTACCACTGGTACTCAGCTTGCATTTTTAAAGGTTTTTTTTTTTTTTTTTTTTTTACAATATTTGCATTTTAATAATGTTTTTTTTCCTGAGAGATTAAATCCCAAATCCCAGTTTAATACTACAGCATACTGAGACATTATATACAGTTGTGTGCTTCTAACTTTGTGGCAGCAGTTTGGAGAAGAGCCACATATGGGTGTGAATATCAGGGGTGCACTTACTTTTGGCCACATCATGCACAATTTGATTGAATTCTATATGTTATACTGACCTGGATTTTTTTAATGTACTTCTCTTAATCAGATGTTTTCTAAGCTTGAATAAATGTGTGTTTTAATCATAACAGTGAAAACATCTCCTACCTGTTCAACTCATTTCACCTCTATTCAAAACAAATATGCCGAAACAACAAAAGAACTATACGTGTATGATGTGAATAGCAGCCACTTCCTGTAATCAAATTTTTTTTTAAAAGGACCATGCACACATATGTGATTTAATAGCTTAAACATGCTAAATCACTTCATTCAGGAAATAATATCTGGTCAGTGAAACTACAGAACCGTGCGCTTCTCATCCACTTAAAACTGATTGCTTAAACAGGACGTGACCCGGTTTCAGGAAAGCTATCCGGTGTGTCCTAAGCTCCTTTACAGTATTATCGTGATACAGCATTAGAGAGGCGTTTGGTGTGCAGAATTAAAGGTAGGATATGATTTTGCCATAATAAGGCAACATATTCAATAATGCTGCTGCAATCTCGATTCTGATTGGTCAGAAGTACGTATGTTGATTCATTTTCTATAACAGCAGTTCTGACTGGTTTATATGAAATCTGCTTGTTTTAATATTATACTCACAACTAACACAAGAGCTCGTCTGACTCAAAAAAGGTGGTGAAGGAGGCTTAAATTTAACATTTACGGAAGGAATCTCCAGCATCAGTGCTTTGTAACAGTCCTTCCATTTTTTTTCTTCTGTAACATGACAAGCTACATTTTTTTGTGTGTGTTATTCTTCAAGAAAGATATATATATATAAAAAGCAGGCTGGTAAGGGAACGCCTGTTTACAGCTGCTATAAAATACGTCATAACAGGAATTAGCTTGTGCAGTGGTAACGTAGCACAACATTAAAGGTGCACTATGTAGGATTTAGGGGAATCTGTTAGCAGAAATGGAATATAGTATTCATAAGTATGTTTTCATTAGTGTATAATCTACAAATCGATGTGTTTTGTAAGTTTAGAACGAGCCCTTTATATCTACACAGGGAGCGGGTCCACCTCTACGGAGCCGCCATGTTGCGCCGCTACAGTAGCCCGGAACAGACAAACCTCTAGAGAACGGCTTCTACGTTCCATGTTTTTACAAGTGGCAGATTGAATCCGGAAAGAAGCGCCGGAAGGACAACGGAAGACGGGAGAGAAGAAGGAAGAGAAGTCAGTGTTTGCTGGATAACTCAAATTTTGAAAAAGGAGAAAGGATTGTACTTATTATTTAGCACGGATAAAGCAAGGGAGTGTGAATGCACGTACACGGAAGTACACTACGGACCACCGTACGCTCTAATACACGCTTGGAAACGGAGAGGTAAAGGAGAGGCATTCAAGTGGTTGAATCCTACATAGTGGACCTTTAAATTTCAACTAATTAAAAAGAGTTTAGCGCTTTATTATGAAATTACACTCTTTGTCAATTTGGATATTCGGCTATAGTGTTGTAGAAAATAATATACACATCAGGTTGCATAATATTACAACAACCACTGATTATTTTCCTAATACAGCATGCCCCTGAGTGTTTTATTCCTTATTTAGTACATGGTTGCTTTTAAAAGCATCCTGATCGGTGATGTCACCTCTGGAGCATAAAGACGAAATACGGTGCCTTCCTCAGGTACGGCCTCATCCTGAATAGAAGAGACAATATTCATCCATGGTTAAATATCAAGGAACAGTTTTGCATAAATGTTTAAAAAACAGTCGTATATTCACCAATGATCTGTATAAAACACACACTTTATTTAGTTTACTTTTTAAAAGTAATAATTATAGTTAGGAGCGCATACAGGAAAACTTCGAAGAGCAATGTTCCAACAATAATGGGTTTTTTTTTAGACAAAAGGTCAGACAAAGACTTTTCCGGAAGGAACGGAAGGATATTCAGCAATCTTACTGTACACAGTCACATATTTATGTTATACACTCCTTTACATTTCCCATAGCACAACCCTAAACGTTTCTCTAATGCTTCGCAAGCTTTAACAGTTTCATTTTAATAGAGAATCTGAAGAGTGCAAGAACGCAACGGCACAAGAACTGATGTCCAGGCAGGAAAGGATACACGTGTGACTGTACATGGCTCGTATGATGCCGAATAACAAACTGTAATAGATGCACGTGAGAACAGAAAACCTCAGCCTTGAGATCTCTCGGGCTAGCGAGCGTACCGATCACCAACCAAGCATTAAAAATGGCGGTCGAGTTTTCCTTGTTTTTTGGATCCCAGAAAAGACGTGCGGCTCAGCCTCTGTGTTTTGACGAGAGATTGAAAGCTACACGTGATGCTCTTTCTCTTGATTGATGCCTTTTAAAATCGTTTTCACATTCGAGACAGAAATCCGATTCTGCGGTTGTTAAAATTAAGGTGCCGTAATGACAGGGTACTCATACAGAAGAGTTTTTTTCTGCCCAGGTTGATACTTGGCGTGAGTGACGTTTTTTTTGCCAAACGGGAAGCAATATGTACATTATTAACTGATATATGATTGAACCTATACAAAAATATTTGTCATTTTTTTAGCTCCGTAGTATATACAGTACCGTAGGCTCATGCTTCTTCTCTTCTCTGCAGAGCCACAACATGCCTAACCCTGATCACTGGAAAACGCGAAAAAGGTGGGTTTGTTTCAATAAAATTTAAGTGACAAAATAATGAGCAGAAAATAGGCAGGGACGTGCCAAAGACGCTCACTTCCAGTAGTACATTTTGCTTCGTGCTAAGCTCATGTTCAACTCTTTAATCTCGTCTCTTCTGACAGAAAAAAAGCTCAAACGAACGCCATGGAAAACAGCGTGTTTGGAGATCGTGAGTGCTAATCCAGACCATGCAGCAGCTATCCACGTCAATTGTCACGTCACGTCAATGACATTAGCCAACCGTTTGTTTGTGAGCTCTTGTATGCAGAAGAGCACATGTTAGCGCTCAAGCTTCCCGCTCGGTAGCTGGTGGGAATTAGCAGGCGGCCAAATTATGGGAAAAAATGGTAAAATGGAGAAACTGGTCATTGAGTAATAGTAACAATAACTGTGTGTTCTTGTGATTCTCATTTCTGACTGCCTACACACGATCCCGCACCTCCAGACCAGAGATGTGCTTCCTGGATTACACGTTCACATGCACCCAGTCACATATGCGGAAAAAAAACCAAAAGTGCGAAAGATTGTCTGCAAGCATGAAGTTCAGTCTTGAAGTCCAAGTACAATGCTGTGCTCTAATCCTGTACATAGTTAGACTCAGGGTTAAATTGGAATAGGATTAAAATTCTGAGATTGATTTGCAGTCTGTTGTGGCATACTGGGCTTGTCGTTAACACACCTTCCGGGTCCAGAGAAACATAAAAACTCTCAAATGAGCCATCAAGTTCATGGCAGTTCAGAGCCTCCACCAAGAATTGCAGTACAGCCTGCCAGTCACGTCACTTCTATACAGTCCGCACACTTCTGAAGCATGCTAGTGCACCTCCACACCCATGTACTCAGAGTTCTCTGCGGCCGGGAGGTGGCCGTTCGGCTTGGTCCCCACTGGAAAGAAGTCCTGCTGGTAGTCGGGGTTGTCGATGCTGTTCTGCGCGATGTAGCCGTGCCCGTTCGGCTGCTTCTGGCTGGACGTGAGGGGGGAAAAGAGCTGAGAGTGGGAGGTGTTTAGGTACCCAAGGGCGGAGCTAGGAGAAGTGACGGTCGCCGGGTTTCTGAAGCAGTTCAGGTACTCCTCCTCGGTCTCGTCCAGGGTCGCACGCGCAGGGTGCTGATAGATGGGGTTGGACACATCCGAGGCAACGGCGCTGCCATTCTGGTTCATGTATTCTAGGTGGGGAAAAGAGACCGAGGTTTAGTGCTTCAGGAAATTAATGAATAGTTGCAGATAACGAGGGTCACATTTCATCTCCACACCAGCAGAGGTCCCCATCCCCTGAGTACTAACCACTTCCTGTGTGCAGACTCTATAAAGCCAAGTCATTGCAAAGTCTTACCAACTTCTCATCTGCGTAAGTCCTGACTCTATATATTTTGCGATCGTCTGTTTGCTAATCCAGTGCCCATTATGACCTTGATCTTGGATTGTGTACTGGATTTGTTATTAAAAGCTCCAGGACATGGATTCTTACTCATTCCCCAAGTCCTGTTCATTATGATGAGCTGCTTCTCCAGGACAGGCATTCTCTTTGACTCGTCGATCACATGGAGCAGACTTAAAGTATAACGACTGGATCGACAGCCCAGTGGTTGTATTTCTCCGAGGTAGTTAAAAAACCTAAATTCTTTCCTCAATTAAAAGTATGAGAAAGCTGGAAAAGTGTAAATGCTTACATTTCTGACGGTAAAATGAAAAAATCTCAGAAGAAAAGCACATTGATTTGTTTTTAGTCTTCGTTTGCCAAGGAAAAACAGCTTTCTAGCTAATAACTAGCCATCTCAGTAAAAGTGCTATGATAAATAACACCTTATGGTTACAGAGAAATGGAGTGAGGTTTCAAAAATACATTTAGTCTTAGTAAAAATCAAAAGCATTAGATGAAGCAAGCAAACTTAAATCGACTTAAAAAAGCAGCAATCTAGTTGATACACCATGTAGAAATGTGGCCCCTTGTACTCTTTTTCTTTTTTGTCCTTACATTGTCATATGATGTTTGAAATAATAACATTTTCCGTGAACTTGGAAGGCATGGATGAGTCAGTGAATTCTCATAAATAAGGTTTGAGGTTTAAGCCGGATGGGATCCAATTTTCAAAAATATTTACTCACATGATGTGTTCAGAGTGAGACTTCCTCAATAATCTTATGACAAGATCTGTGTTAATGCCTTCAGGAAATAAGAGACGTGCGTAGACGGTATGATTCACAGCGCCATCACTAAGCGGACGCCATGACAACAAGTCTCTCTCTCTGCTAGTTGGGTCAGTGATGAGTAAGCACGCAGACCAGTTCTCCATCATTCCATCTGGTGTTAGCGGCTTACCGCCAGTCCTGACCGATTACTCTTGGAAAAGCCAGCGCGCGTAAAGACAGGTTGATGCGGTGACGCTTGTTTACCTGGAGCAGGCTGGAAATCTCCATCCAGGAAGCGTTCAGTGGGGTCGGGGATGTAGCGCAGCATGACGCTGTTCTCACGCACCGGCACGAGAGCCTGAGACAAACATAACAGCATTACTCGCTACTACAGACAAGGAATCCAGAGTTACCTGAGAAACTAGTGTTACATAACACATATTACATGCAAGGTTTCACTGAGGACAAAGTTATTCATGTAAAACAAAGCGCAAAATTCTGCACGACAAAAGTCTGAGAATATTTAATTAAAATATTGGACACAGATCTAGATTTAAGCTTGAATATCTTATTAGAGATTAATTTATTAATTTATTAGGACCCAAGCTCTTGGGGAAAAATAAATAAATAAATAAATAAATAATAACAGTAAATAATTCTACACATATTTAGTAATCCCAGGTTCGAAACAATCTTGTTCTATTGGCAGATAGTTTTCCAGCATTTACTGCTAAAATGAATGATAAACAAGTGTAAATGTATAATTCTTTAATTTTATCAGTGATATACTTTTTCCATTACCGTATTACAGAGAAAAACTTTAAATATTTAGCACCCTTTTCACTTTCGGTGCTAGAACTTTGCTTGTTTATAACAAAATAAGCAGAAAAACGTCAAACATCCATAATAAAGGGTTTTCCTTCAAGGCTCTACATATATCTAGAGGTGGAAAGTAACAAACTGCATCACTATAATCATTGTACTTTTATTTGAAATCATTTCATTTCATAGTACTCTGATTAGAAGTCTACACTTCAGCTGCCCGATGTTTAATCCGCACACAGTACTGACTCATGAGCACCGCTGGCGCAATTGATCAATTATCTTCAGATTAAAATGTTTCCGAGGAAAAAGCGTGACGATGTTCTGCAAATTCTGCGAGCTGGAACCTGCGGAGAACTCAACGTTTCGCAGCTCAGCATCCGTCCTGCAGAAACACGCACGGGTTAGCTAGCCGACCGAGATAGACTAGGATCTTTTGATCTTTAGTGTGAAAGCTCTGAATTAAACTGAACATGTCACGTGGATGCTCAGTAGGGATCTGTGCTAAATACAGTGCGTCAGTGCTAAGTGCTTTTACAGGATACCGGAGAATGTGTAAAGGTAGAGCTAGGGTTAGCATAGCAAGATGTTGAAAACCCCATGCTAGCAAGCTAGGTCCTTTAGGATTAATAAACATGTTTTTTTTTAAAGTCATTTCTGGAGTAATTACTGGGGTAGGTTCCTACCAGTTGACTTATTTACATGTGAGTGCGTTCTTGATCATTCTATTGTTTACTCTACTACAGCTTTTACTCAAGTCAGTGTGTTTTCATACTCTTTCCACCACCACATATACGCAAGCACAACTCGAACTCTCCTCTCAGATACGGTCACTGCAGTCTGAAAGTCTGTAGCTGTCGATTTATGATGAATCTGAGTACTGAGCAAAGCACTACGAGCATCACTATACACAGTACAGCGCAAAAATGTCCACATTTGGTTATGCGAGAACCACTCCTGGGCTTTCTGGCATAAATCACTCACCCCGTTCCTGTTCTGGCACGACCCGATGCTGCTGTTCAGGCTCTGCAACGAGAAGAAGGAACACGGTGTTGTGAATAATCCCAAGAAGATGCTTGCTGCTTACAGTTGTAAAGGTACGCTCAGCAAAAGAGTTATAAAACAGTCACATTAAAGCTGATAGACCAAAACGACAAACTGTGATTCAGGACAAAAAAGGCATGCTGAATTATCACATCTATTGAGCTGCTTTTAGGTCTAATGACCAGATATGCACTTTGTTTTTTCCATTTCCACTCCGCTGTTGATTGTTAGTCCAAATAAACTGCGTCATTTTAATAAAAGTATACCAGTTCACCTCTAAATGCAAGTCATGATACGTGTTGTGATACTAAATGTTATACAAGGTAAATTACATTTACGTTTACTTATTTGCCAATTCCTGTTTCGCTGACAAATTGTTCTGTTTTTAATTTATGTACACGCGCATACTATTTATCTACTCTGTCCTTTTTTTTTTAAATTAAAAAAAAAAAAATTCTTACTTCCTGTTTTTCTTTTTTGTTTCATTTAATCCCATTTCTTCTGTACCATCAATCTGTGTTTTGTCTTGCTGATACAATTTTTCATTCCTTTTTTTTTTTTAAAGTCTTCATGTCTTCTTTGTTTGTTTTTGCATCTATTGTTTTCTCTTTTTTATTTCTATTTCTCGTCCTTTTTCGTTTCCGTCTCCGCCCCATCCCTCTCCCGGTCAACAAAACTGTAAATTTATATTTTGATGTGAAATGTCCATTTCCTTTGAAAAACATGGGGTAGCAGTAAAATGTTCAGGTGAGTTCAACAAACATTTAGAAGCGTCTTTTACCGAAGCTTAAGTTTGGGGGGCGAAAAAAGATCTCTTCTTTTTTCTTTACTTCTTGTTTTTCTCGCCATCTCTAAGAGTCCATAAAAAGTAAAAACTTTATATATACAGTAGATTAAAAAAAATGAAGATGATCACATAGAAGGTGCAATCACACTGTAATCTCTAACCACCATGGTCGACTCTGAATAGACACTGTTTATTTTCAATTTTTTTCTCTGGACAGCTTGACAGGAATTTTTTTTATTCCCCCTTTTTTCGCAGCCGATCTCTGGTCTATAAATGTTTAAGGTACACGTCTGCTTCATGTCTCTGCGTAATATCTCCAGACATGATCCATCTGATTTCATTCATTTCGCTGAATTCCTATTTCCTGTGTCTTCACATCACCTCGTTATTGTGCTACATGTCATTGTGAAATCTTATTGACGTGCTGTTCATGATTGAACGCAGCATCTGGATGACGGCGAATTCTGACGTATCTTTCTGTTTGTTAGCAGTTGAATAGATCTGTCAACATTTCCTTTTCTTCTTGGCCAAGTCACACTTGATGGATGACTAAAGACAAGATAATAACTCGTCTTTCGGGCTCAGCTTTGCTTTACACGCACATTTTTGGGAAAAAAAAAAAACCCAAAAACAAAACAAACAAATTTAATTGTTCTTTTTAAAAAGGTAAAGGAAAGAAACAAGCTAAATAGGCTACCATGTGCGAAGACGCGATCCGGCCCATAAATGGCTATAGCCTGAAGTCTGTGTTATATAAGCCCCCACTTCACACAAGGTCCCTTTTTCCCCCTTAAGTCAAATGTTTCTGAACAAGAGGTTTTGCCTGCAAAGGCAATCACACTTGAAAGGTTTGAGGGAGTTTAGCGAGCACTCTGCAATGGCAAGAAGCCAAAACACGACGAGGCCATTTCTGTGAATCTTTCAGTGCACAGTGCTCATTAATCAGCGGGCACCTGGGAGGAAGCGGGGGTGCGGAGACGGGAACACATGAGCGAACAGGAAACGGGTGGAAAAGTAAAGCTGGGCCAGAAGAAAGCAGGCCAGGTAGCAGATCTGTTTCTGCAGCAGGGGCTCGAAGTAGAGCAAGCAGGCTGATGTGCAGGCACACAATACCTGAAAAAGCCAATACAGCTACATATCATGGTGCTATGAGAAGTATATCACATGCTATAAACACTCTATAATATACTAAGGGTATGCAATGTGGATCTTCTGGTTATGGTTACTGTACCACAGGAAGCATTGATCCTCTATTACTATAAAAGACGCAGTATAGTGGTAGAGTAGCAATGTTTATGGCTGCCTTTCTACTATAAAGCATGCAAGGATGATTAAAATGAAATTACGAGCCTGCCCTAATACTGTACAGCATGCATTAGGGCAATGTTAGTACTATAAGTTATGGTATACTGATACTCTGTTCCTATATACTATATTCCTATTACAATGAAGTGTAGAGTACTGTTCATCTATTACTACAGAGTATGGTGTATTAGTACTCTATTACAGTGAAGTGCAGTGTATTATTACTCTAATACTATAACGTGTGGTGTATTAGTACTCTATTCCTATAAAGTATGGAATGTGGGGTATTATTACTCTGTTACAATGAAGTGTAGTGTACTGTTCGTCTATTACTACAGAGTATGGTGTATTAGTACTCTATTACAGTGAAGTGCAGTGTATTATTACTCTAATACTATAAAGTGTGGTGTATTAGTACTCTATTCCTATAAAGTATGGAATGTGGGGTATTATTACTCTGTTACAATGAAGTGTAGTGTACTGTTCGTCTATTACTACAGAGTATGGGGTATTAGTACTCTATCACCAAAAAATGTGGTCGATTATTACTCTAATACAATGAGGTGTCGTGTACTGTTACTCTGTTACTACACAGTATAGTGTATTAGTTCTTTCCTACTATAAAGTGTGATGAATTATTACTCTATTACAATGAAGTGTGGTGTATTGTTATTCCACTACTACATAATTTGATGTATATGTACACCATTACTATAATATATAGTGTATAATTACTCTATTACTATAAAATGTGATGAATTATTTCTCTTTTACAATGAAGTGTGGTGTATTGTTACTCTATCATATGTAGTATGGTGTATTAGCACACTATTACTTTAAAGTATGGCATATTGTTACTGTATTACTATAACATGTGGTGTATTGCTACTCTATTATTACACAGTATGATGTATTATTACTCTACTACTATAAAGTATGGTGCATTAGTTGTATTGGCATTCGGTTATTATAACGTAAGTTGTACTGGCAGTGATTAGTATAAAGTATGGTGTATGAGTACTTGACTACTGGAACGCATGAGGTATGGTCAGTTAAAGCTAAATATGAAATATTTAAAGTTAGAGTAAAAACAGTAAATAAATCATAATAAAGCTGTTTAGCTACTATAACACCCATTAACCATCATAACGCTTGGGATTAGGATGAGTCTAATATGAGTGTGTGTGTGTGTGTGTGTGTGTGTTATTACCACAGAGTGCAGTAGGTGTGTACGAGATGTGCTGGGGCTGTTGAAGAAGCCATGGTTGGGCAATAAATACTCATCAGCGTCCACGGCCTCGTCCAGATCCACCCCGCTCATCAGACTGCGGTAGAATTTGGAGTCTGTGGGACTGGGCAGGTGCATCCGCTCATCACCCTGCAGGACAAAACACACAGAAGACGCACTGCATTTATTCTGCCTTTCACATTATCCACCTGACTAACATGGCTAACTCCAAATCCGCTGGTACAACAAAAGGTACATTAAAAAAAACAAGTCTGAAATGTTAACCTTTGGAAAGGTATATGTATATTTGCACCGCAATGTTTAAATGTTAAATTCTGGATTCTGATTGGGTGTTGATTATTTTCTGCCCTGATAGTAGTTCTGGCTGCAAGGTTTATATTAGCACACTTGTTCTAATATGTTATTGCTTCTGAGTAAAGAAGCCGAATGGGAAATTAGCATCTCAGAATGCTCTCATACTCAAGACTGCTATAAGCACTGGTGATAAATCCATCAGTCAGACCACAAGTTATCATAAAAATGCTAGCTTAAACTTGAAAATTGCTGTATAAAAACCTGCTCACCTGAATGACCAGGTATCGTGTTGGATCTCGTGCCATCTTGGAAAACTCTGCGATGAGCTCCCTGAATCTCGGTCTGCTGTCTGCGTCAATCATCCAGCCTGAGACAAATAAAAACAAGATGATGTAACACTTGTATTTAGTTTACAGTAGCTTCAAAGAAAGCTAGTATTTATATTAATATTTACTCTGGGTTTGCACAGTACTTCATATCATGGCATTTCACCTGCAAATAATTTTCATAGCGTATTATATCCTATCACTGGCTGCCTTAAATGTATCCCATCTGTCCCTTCAAACCTCCAACACTTACATTTGACCATGATCATGTAGACGTCGATGGTGCAGATAGGCGGCTGAGGGAGTCTCTCTCCTTTCTCCAGGACCCCTGCGATTTCGCTGGCAGGAATTCCGTCATAAGGCTTCGTCCCGAACGTCATCAGCTCCCAGACAGTCACGCCTCCGGAGACAACCAGACGTTAAAAGAGCAGCACTTTCCCGAATATCTCATTCAGCTAACAGTATGCCAAGCAGGTGACCCAGAGAAGTTAATAGCGGCTTAACAATTTACATTCATTGCTAGAATAGTCAACAAATATCCTCTTATGCGTACATTTCTGTGAAACATTAACTATTAACTATTCTGTAGTACAGAGAGCTATATTTCTTACCATAGCTCCATACGTCACTTTGATGAGTGTAGGTCCGGTGAAGGATGGATTCAAGGGCCATCCATTTTATCGGCACCTGAACAGAGAGGAAACGTGACTAGGATGAGTCCGTCATCATGAATTCATCACTTTAAGCACTTTAATAGTCACCTGAACAACTTGCATATAAATAGCAATATTAATAACTTTTAAACATATTTATGACATGTTTAAGATTCAATTCTGATATTATTTGGTTTAAACAAGCTTTTATTTTATTGACATGTTGGTCTAGTTTCACACTGAGTAACACTTTCCTACGTTATCGTTCGATTTCCTTCTGCTAGTGGTGCGGTGGGATTTACCCCTCGCTTCATCTCTATCTAAAGCGAGTGATGCAGCGGAGCTTTAGTCCTTTACTCTGTCCAGCTCATCATCTTTTTTTAATGCTAATATTCTGAGGAACTTCGAGTCCAAGGTCTGCACCGATATCTTTCCTACTTCTACAAATATATTTAATACGGTTCAGGGTGTGGTTTTGCATTAGGTTCAGAGCTGGAGATATATAACTGGAGATTGTTATAGTTATTAAATACTAATTAAAAAATAAAGTTCTCTCTAATCTTTCTCCGATGTAAAAGCAACACTCCAAACCAATAATATATCACTGCAGAGCCACAGTTTTACCCCTACAGGCCAGTGGCATTCAGTGCATTAGCTGACAATAATTTTTGTTTTATCTTAGCGAATGTTAGGCTAATCAACATTTCAAGTGATTTAAGGGTAAGGGTTAGGGAAATGAGCTCAGGTCCTACTGTGCATGCATTCAATGTCACTGGCCTGAAACTGCTGTTCTGAAACGGTGGCTCTGCGGCTCTGCAGTCAGACCCTTCTCCTCCAATCAAAATCCAAAATTTGACCATTTAACCATCTAGGTTTCTCTTAGTATTTTCTGGCTACAAATATGGAGAAAAAACCCTAATTTGGATGACGTATTTTGGACATTTAGGAGAAATTGTGCAAAGAAGCTACTGCTATGGAATTGTGAAGGAAACGGAGGGATTCTAGTGACTGAACACTGACAGATCCACAAACCCATGGATTCTGACAAACACTACATGCACTACATGATGCTACATGACACTACATCATGTAAAATATTTAACAGTAAGCCATCAGGACTATACGTACCTTCCCTCCGTCCGCGTGGTACTCTTTCTCATCGGCGTTGAGGAGTTTGGCCAAGCCAAAGTCCGTGATCTTCACGTGTTGAGGGGTTTTCACCAGAACGTTGCGTGCGGCCAAATCCCTGTGCACCAGGTGGCGCTCTTCCAAGTAGTTCATACCCTGAAATAAGCAGCAAAACAATTCCCATAAGGAGGGAAAGGATATGAGAGATGCAGAACAGAACAGTTTATGTAAAAAAAAAAAAAAAAAAGAATTCATGCCTTTACACAGTGATGATCGATGAGATGTAGATTAATATTTATCGCTATATGATGCAGGTCAAATTTCCTATCTGAAACCATAAGGAGGCTTTATTCCTCTCCTCACTTTTATCTTTTTTTCAGATTCAGAGCACTGGGGAAATCAAATTCATTTCCAAGGCCATCAGGGAAATCTGACAAATGCTGACAAATATTTTTATCTGCCTTCCCGTAGAGTTTATCTCAGAGCATCAGTATGAGACAGACATCAGAGCGGAAAGACAGATGCGATTCCCCGTGATGACAATGATGAAAAACTGCTCCGATAACCGTTTTTATTTATGACTCCTCATGGACTGATATAATACTGCTCAATAAGCAGAGCTAGTAGTGAAGCAAGATGGATTTCTGGGAAAATATGACTGCTTTTCTTCTGATCTGATCCCTTCTGAGAATTATTTCCCATAACACACGCGAGCTCAAAAGTTTGCATCCCCATTCACACGCCCTGGTTACTTTATATGAATATGGGCGTTTAATGCAACGATGCTTTGTTTAGTTTTTTAATTCAATTTAAGGCACAAATTCTCAAGCAGGGAATTCTCACAAGACCCCAAAAGATAATATTATCATTTCATATTGCGACATGATATTAAATTGTGTAGACTCAGGAAATATAAAGATTTAGATCATTAAAAATGAAAGCTATATGGAGGCAAGGATATGAACAATATAAATGAATAAATAACTAAAAAAAAAAGTCATTATAAAAATAGTCATTAGAAGTTATTATTAATGTTAATGAATAACTCTCGACATTTGCTGTACAAATAAAACAGATCCTAACATCCCCATTTAACATTTTGCTACTTGTGATTATAAGGAAACAGTAAATTGTAAATAATGTTTCATTTTAAAGTATACAAATTTTTGCACTCAAATCTATAATAATGAACTGATCCACTGATGAAAGCCCCAGTGTTAAAAGAGACAATGGGCCAAAACCAAGGCTTTGTATTTGACTCAGGCTTTTGCACCCTACTGTAAGTGATAATTGGTTTTTGGTCCGGCTCTGTTCTTCCTCAGAAAGGCGCTTAGCCAAGACAGAGGCCGTTCTCCGTACCTTAGCGATCTGCACACACCAGTTGAGCAGGTGCTGAGAGCCGATGTTGTCCTTGTTCGCCTTGACGTAGTCGAGCAGGCAGCCGTAGGGCATGAGCTGGGTTACCAGCTGAACGTTGGAGGTCAGACAGATGCCCAGCAGGCGGCACACGTGCGGGTGTTCCACGCTCGCCATCACGTAGGCCTCCTGAGAGCACAAACATTTGCGAATGATAATTTGCAACAAACTGGAAGTTAATTTTAAAGACAACACCCAAGCAAACACAGAACGTTGACTGGTTTGACAAAAACCTTCTGCCGACGTTTAGAGAACGTTCTCTCCAGGTTAGTGTTGCGGAACATTGATACAACCAAACGGGAATGTTCTTACAATTCAAACGTTAGGAGAATGTCGGGAGAATGTTCCATAAACCAAAACATGCAACCAAAAACCAACGTTATATTTATATTGAAAAAACTTTCCTGGCAAAGCATAGGACAAACAAAAAAACAAACCTTCAGGGAACGTTTCAGTAACCAAAAATTAACATTCTCTGGGAACCAAAACTTGTAGCTGGGACATACTAACTTAGCATCCCTGTGTTGTGAGTATGCTGATATTACGAATAACCTAGCATGCTAATAGTTAGCCACTATGACCACTTGAAAGAAAATAAATAATTATTGTTGTTTTTTTTATTTGGTACGTAGCTATAACTTTAAACATACAGTGGTGAACTGTCCCCTTCCGGAGCTAAGGAACGCTCTGCTCACAGGAGAATGATTTTGACTAGGTGTATTAATCAGCATGCACGCATGACCGATAATCTTTTCACTATCAGGAACGAAAATGGAGCAAAACAAAGTGCAGCTAGCAGCTGCTGCTAACACCACACGCAGTCACATCACTGCGAAACATATCAATAGAGATGCTAGCCAGACTCAAACAGTATCTTTTGCCTTATTATTAGACAAAATGTTGGGCAGTCTGCTACATGCTCATATACTTTGAAAAGTTTGTTTCACTTTCTTTTGTCTCAACTAGCTAACTAGCATCCTATAAGTTATTACATTACATTAATGACCAATTTTTAGCCTTGTTTGCCAGTTAGCTCACTGTTGTAGGCTAGCTAATGAATTAATTATTTGTCCACCCCTGACAGTGGTTACATGCTAATATTTGAGACTAAAGGCTTTTGCAAAGGGAGAAAAAAAAATGAGAGCAGATTCAGCTTTGTTAGAAAAAAAACAAAAAAAAAACTGGCTGCTAATAAGGAGCTAGCAAAACAAAAATGGCTAGCGCAGTGAGACTTTATAATCTGTAAGGTTTGTATATGTGTGTGTGTGTGTGTGTGTGTGTGTGCTTCAGCACAAATCCTCAGAGTAATAGTGTGTCATGCAGGAAGGAATGCAGCTTTACCGGAAGGCACAAGGATGAAAGAAGAAAAACTTAGCATTAGAGACAAGTTACTTTCTGCAAAAGACTTAATGCTTGGTCCAATACAAATAACTGCTCCTTTCCTTTTCAGTCATCAGGGAGTGAACAGCGTGCACATGGTTCCTCATGCAGCACATCCTTATTAATATTCGCCGGCCTGTTCCCCGTCACGTTTCTGCTTCTGTAAGTTCTCCTGAATAATCAAAGGCGGCCGTGTTTACATATCTGCCTTATCTTCAGAGAAACCCTGCCATCCAGGCTATCGCTAAAAACACATCCTCTCACTCAAAGCGGCTTTTCTTTTAAACTAATATTTTTTTTTATCTTCACCAAGACCTCTCTGCCTTAGGGTTCAAGGATGTGCGGCTGAAGCAGAACTCCCAAGAAGTGCCCTAGAAACGACACGGAACGCTATAGGCTTATTAAGTCAAAGAAAGTTCCCCCTTTAGTTACCCAGGCGAACACACACTTGGTTGTCTAGCACTGTGATGGTAATCTGAAGGGATGTTTTATTTTATTTTTTTAAGTTGGTCAGGTGAACAAATGGAGGAAGTAACATCTAAAGAGCAAAAGAAAGCCGGACATACAAGTTTTTTTCAGACAGTAAGTAACAAGACACCTAGACAGGTAATGTTCGCTTAGTATATAAAGTAATTTAAGGCAACTGTTACTACCAGGGAACAAACGTAGCACCAATGGCATGTTGATTTTTGTACGATGGCAATTACCACGCTACTCTAGTGTGTAAAATATGGGTGCTGTATATCTACACAAAATTCTTCGTTTACACTTCAAATATATAAAATAAATAAATTCTGTTGGATGGGCTGTCTTTCCAATGTCTATACCCTGGTTACGCCCGTGCTTTGTCATATCAACAAAAAAAGAATCAATATATAACTAGACTTTATTTATGTGAGCATGTCTGTCTCTGGGAATTAGGTGTAACCATAGAAACGTGTATAACGTATCAGAACAGATATAAACTTACTGTCCGAGATGCCGTTATAGAAAATCAATCAACAACTTCTGACCAATCAGAATCAAGAATTCAACAGTGTTGTGATTAGATATATATAAAACATAAAACATATACATACAATATATAAATATGCATTGAGCTGATAAGCTTGTAAGCATGCAAGTTAGTAGTTAACACATGTAGACGATTTGTATAAATGAACAATAGCGTTTTGGGTTTTCAAATGCAGCATATAAAACGTTATTTTCACGCAATTTGAGAATCTGAATACACTACACTACAGTTTGTTTTTTTTTTAAATTAGCATCTCAAGACGGTTTTACGCTTCATATTATGGTTGAGCTCACCACCATCATAACATCATCATTATCATCATCATGATTATTCCACAGCAGTGCGAGTGCCAGATGAGAGGTGGCGCGTGTGTGCTGCTGGGTTCATCTAAAGAAACAACCCATCCTGATGCTAAATATACCATCTGCTTGTCTCATGAGTTTCTAATCAAGGGCAATTAAAAGTGCTAAACATCACTCCAACACCGAACCTCACCAGAGCCAAAGACATTATAATCTGTGATCCTGTAGTTCAAACAACTCACATCCAGGATCTCCTTGTTAGCCTTCTGCAGCGTGGCCTCCCGCAAAACCTTAATGGCGACGGGAATCTTCACGTCTTCTCCTTCAGGGACCCATAAACCCTGCATCAAGAGATTTAATTCATCGTCATATGAACCTTCTTCAATTCAAACCATAGTTCATGAGCCAGTGGCACAAAAGCGTCGGTGACGTAAAACCTAGAAATAAAATGTCTCAGATGGAAAGTTAAACAAATAAAAAACCTTCTGAATGGCCCGTAAGGATTTAGGGTCTCAATGAGGAATCAAATAATTTCAATTAAATTATGTATACTAGAAACAGGAAGTCAGTCATAAACACAAATTTTGGGAACATTTACTAATAAACTTAAGCCGCTCAATTGTTGATTGAGCAAATAAAAAATTTATTGACAAATAAAAAAATGTGATGTTTTGAGGGTTTTTTTGTTTTTTTCATTTCTAGAGAATTAGAAATGTTGTTTTTATTCTTCACACGTACGATTACGATTAAATTAAATATGTACAAGATATTTTTTTCCCATAATAGCAAATACTGATGTGTTTTATTCCTCTTATACCACAATAATTGGCCACTTATTATATTATTTTCTTTGAATTACAGAATGACGCAGTGTATTTTTTATCCGTTTATAGTTACATTTAATGTTGTTGAACTGACCAACCAGAATCAAGTTCTCAACAGCAAAGATATAAATATGCATTTATATCTTTGCTGTTGAAATCTTGATTCTGGTTGGTATATACATTATACACATTATATATATAATGTGACTAAATCTAATAGAGTAAATAATAGATATACAAAATAATATAACAGAACAAATCTAAACCAGGAAAATAATTGTATATTGAAAACAAATCAAAAAGAGCAACTGACACCATAACAATATGTCATTTATTATACTATCCCAGCAATACCTGGATCACCTGTATATCAATTTTTTTTACTGTAAAATAATTAGTACAAATAATATAATTGGCCAAGTGTAGATATCATATTACAAAATTGTTTTTTCTTTCTTTCATTTTTTCAAATAGTTTTTTCTTTCTCTCAAAGAAAGAAATAACGTCCGAATTGAGTTATAAAAGAGTTGTATGAGGTCATGTGACTTCTCTGTTCCATACAGGTCATGTGACTTCGGAACTAAAAGGTTAGTCACCTTATACACGGTGCCGAAAGCTCCGGAGCCGAGCACTTTGATCTTCTTGAACTCGGTCTCTTTGAGGACGCGAAGCAGCGCCTGGTTCGGAGCTTCTCCGCTGGGAGTGAGAGGCTCCACTAACTGAGAACACACACACACACACACACACACACACAGACACACACACACAGACACACAGACACATGTCCTGTCAGGAAACGTCTCTACACACTCAGTGAGGAGCACATCCTGTCTT
>JAQQZU010000018.1:14569827-14582327 GCA_030068025.1 Parauchenoglanis punctatus | reverse complement strand
CAAGTATATTTTCTTGTATAAAAACACCAGTAGCATCTGGTGGAAAGGTGCAGCCGTGACATACACTAGAGCGCTCCAGATCTGACTCACCCCTCCAGGAGGTTACAGGAAGCTACGCAGATTTTCCTGCGTCTGTGGATCATGCAGCTGAAGCACATGCTCGGCCCTGGACCCCAGCAACCGTCAGACGTGCACATTTTATCACAGGTTTGGTTCAGCGCCGCTGCAGAGAACAGAGAGACCGTGGCGTTAAAAACACCTCCGTTCTGCTCGGGTCAAACGCGTCAGTCTACAAGTCATATGTTTATGTTTATGTTTAGGAAATTGCATCAGAGTTTCCTGACGATCATCATCAGAATTAGAAAAGTAAGCTCTCTCAGTCTTGTTTGGTTATTTACAATGATATGACACTGTGATACTGACTGATGAGGTCACACTGGAAGCACAAGCCTGTTTTGAAAGTATTCATTTTAATGAACTAATTAAAAAACTTAAGAATAACACTCATGACCTCATGCAGTAAGCATGGATGCTAGCAACCACGTTTTGTCTCTTTTTGTGCTAATTCTATGCTATCTATCAACGTTTTTACTTATTTCTGAACAAAAAACAAGCTATGAGCATGAAAACCTCATAAAAAAAAAAAAAACTGTAACTGTTGTTTTAGAGACAATGTGGAAATGGTTAAAAAAAAAAAAAAAACCATTGTTTCGAAGATTGAGCAAAACATATGGATTATAATGTAAACTCTGTACCACAGTCAGCGGGGTCTGCGTTCATCGTGGGTCGGACGGACTGACTGTCGGATTTAAACAGGCGTTTCCAGTGATCTGGGCGGTTGTAGCATAGCTTGTAGTTGTGCGTGACGGCTACGTCGCCGTCGCTGATCTCCCTCAGAGAACGCAGGCCCAGGTGCGTTAAGGGAGTCCCGCTGACACCCAGACTCACCGTACCTCTGCAAGAAGAAAACAAAATAATGAACCACTTTTCTCACCAAAGCAACGATTAATACAATAATATAAAGATTTTCATTTTAAAAAATAAATAAAAGAATAAAAAATGAAAGCAGGATTTCTGTTTTTTGTTTTTTTTGTTTTTTAAAGCTTACTGGTGTTTGAGTCTTCCACGGATCACCTCCAGGTTTTCAAACGGGCTGAGAGAAGGCATGTCAGGTGTCCAGTGCTGAATCAGTAGAGTGCCTGGTAATGATGGGGAATGAATGAATGAATGAAAATAATATGATATGATAAATTATATCGTTAGACTCTTTTCTGATGGCGTTAAATAACTACAACTACTCGAGTTAAGGCATACGCCATGCTATTGCACTGCGTGTGTTAGCAAATTCTACTGTGCGTGATAAATTCTAGTTTTTAAAATCTCACGGTTAAACGTCTGTCTCAATAAAAATGTCTTGAAATATCGTACATTTTTGGACCCGGATTATTTAATACGCTGCATATAATTATTATATACCTGCTCATTATTCATTCTTTAAAACAGTTAAAGGTGCAACATTACTTTTTTTTATTTCTTACTAGTACAAGTGACATGGAAAAATGTGTAGAACATGACAACAAAATATGCCCCGAATGTCACATCAAACCACAACCATTTCACCTTATTAAAAAGAAAAATGAACAAGAAATGTTTTCATCTTTACAGAGTTTCCAGCTGTTGAGCGTGACGTCATGGCAGTCCTTGCTAATGCTAACTCTAGTTAAACCACCATAGATCTTGGGGTTTGTGATTTGTGTAAAATCACCCAAAGCATAGTTTAAAACAAAACACATTTTTGTCTATGTTATATAATGAATTATTTTCAATAAGAAAACAAATCAAGTCAATAGACAATAGATAAAATCTCAGGATCGACTACTCTTTTACCCTCAGACGAGCTACTTTTTTATTGATTATTATATTGCAAGTGTGGATAATAGACACATAAAGCAATATAAATAATAAACGTACATACAGATTTGTACTAACCAGTAATTTCTTTCACTGTTTTGAAAATGTTGAGTCTGGCAGGATCCAGAGGGGCAGTGTTAGTAAATTTATCCCTGAAATCATAATAAAAAAAAAATCATAAACATTCATTTGTTTGAAATACTAAACATTGTCAGCTTTTTTTTTTATAAGAGGAATCTTACAAATTGATCTATACGAAGTTCGGAGACAAGAAACAAGTCACTTCAAACTCCACATGGTAACGACCAATCCAGCATGCATTATTTTATTTTATTTTTTTTCACACGTAGCACGATGCCTGACGTGTCTCAGCTCACCCTTGGAACGTTGTCGTCAGGATGGAGATTCCTCCGTTGATAGTCGTGCAATTCTCGAACGACTCAATGTTGGTGGCATTGACTGACATCACCTGAGCTAGGTCACCCACTCCCAGCCCAGAGCAGACTGAAAAATAAACACACATGAACTAACAACTTGATCTGTAAATAGAAAAATTTCTAAACCTACTAAAAATTTTCCCAATAGAGAAACGTAGGCTCATTGGGTACAGATGTGATCACTTAAAAGATTACACATCTGGAGACAAAAAAACTTTTTGGAATTTTTAATACTGTAAATTGTGGCAAGAACGAGTGCAAGCAACGACATGACGCGCCCACAAAACCCCGCCCTAATTTCTAGTTCTGATGTGTAGCAATGTATCGAGCGAGTTAATACTTCACAATGGTGCTTTAACTGAATCTTTTTTGCCTTACAGATGATAACACGTCACAAATAAAACACTTAGAGGTGTGATGTTATAGGAAAAGTGTTTCATTCTCCTTATTATACCACAACAATTTGCCCACGATTCAATCTTTTAATAAGTAAAGAATCACAAATTGCACTTTTTATCCATTTACAGTTACTTTTAATACTGTGGAATGTCCATGAAACAGATCAGTTCCTGTTTTCACTTATGTTCTAGCAGCTACAAACAGTCATTCCTTCAGTATCTTCCCTGTGCAAGTGCATTAATACAAACCTGTGATTTGCAGCAAGAAACTACTCTCATAGCTGCTGTTATACAAAAGTTAATCAACACCTTCAGACCAATCAGATTCAAGAATTGAACAGGGCTGTGATATTAGTGTTTTTAATCCAATTTCATCTATCCTTTCCTACATTACCTTTTGGACACAGACCGTCACACTTCTTACACTTCCTGACCCCGTCCTCGTCCACTTCATAAGTTCCAGGATTGCAGGCTCGCACACACGCGCCGTGGTCTGTGACCACATAGTTATCTGTAAATGAAAAAAAAAAATAAAAATTGTAGCTAAAAATGACTACAGAAATGTACTCACAAACCAGGACAGTAAGGACAATGAATGCAAGCTCACGATTCAGCATTCAATGATTGTCTTCGCTTTGGTTAGAACTGATCACACTTTAACTATGGCGCTCTGAATCACCTACCTGTGTGCTGACAAAAAAGAGCTTCCCTTTCTGTTTTTTCCTAGTTTCTTTTAAACATGGCGTTTTAAGCCATTAGTAACTGACGTAACAATCAATCCTGAGAATATGTCATACTGAACTCAACTGAATTAATAAATTATTTCTTCCTCCCCAAGAAACTTAATATCGCCTAGAAACTTTAAATTAAAATACCAGAATGCCAGGATTATTGAATATACATCCTGCCATGATAAAATACATAAAATAAAAGATTGCTGGCTAATAAACTAACTCGTATTAATAGCATAATTTACTAACTAATTTACTAACTAATATCATATTTTCATGTGTTTAAGTTCAAAGTTATCGAAATGTACTGCAACTCTACAATTCTGTTCGCTAACATTAGCAAAGTTAGCTAGCCAGCTAAGCAGCCATGATCTTTAGCAAACATCAAAAGGTATCATCAAACGAAAGCAGATTTTTTTTCTCCGTTTTACGCCACTTACATTTTCTTTACCACAGGTTGTGTTAACGTATCTATTCGCCTACACACAAAAAAAGCTAAGTAAGAAAACCGGCATTGTAGCAAATAAAACCAGCTTTATCCAATTTGGTAAGCTTGGTGTTGGGTTCTAGCTCCAGGGCAGTGGTAGCTCAGTGGTTAAGATGTTGGACTCGTGATTGGAAGGTCATGAGTTCAAATCCCAGCACTGCCAAGGGCTTGAGCAAGGCTCTTAACTCTGAACTGCTCAGGTGTATAAATGAGATATATGTAAGTCGCTCTGGATAAGGTTGTCTGCCAAATGACGTAAATGTAGTTCATGTTCTTCTGGTTCTTTCAGTCTTTAACACAATTCACTTCCTAGACTTTAGCTTTGATTTTAGTTTTCCTCTCTACTTTTGTTTCCTTGAACTTTTTAAACCCTTAAAAAGGGTTTTTAACTCAGTCGTTCTTATGTAATTATAATTTAGTAACTGCTTCAAATTATTCAGTAACCAATGGCGCACTTTGGGATTTGGGCATCTGCCAACTGCTGTAAATATAAATGGATTGTCCCTAATATGCAATATGTATAGGTATAAGAATGAGGAATATCAGGGCCTGCCATTGGTTGCTGGGCGATTAGGGGTTAAACCTGGTCCTCTGGTGTTACTTGTTGTTGTTGATGCTCTCGTCCACATGACTATGCATTTGCAAGAGAATGGATCTGAGTGAGGCTTTAGTCAGGCAAGGACAATTTAATGAAATTGAAAGAAATGTGAAACAAGATTTTATTTCCTTATAAACTGGAATTTAAACTTAATTTTAATGGGTGATGCAACTGCCCAAGGTTTGTGTTTTATTGTCAAGAGAATGGTGAGATTGAATTCTGAGGATGCCTTGCATGTCTGGGAGTCCAAGCGAGAATAATGGTGATTCTTTCTCACATGTTGTTTAGGGTGGTGATGGCTAATCATGCAACCACAAAATTGGGATAAAATTGGGTAAAAAAAATTGCATGACTGATTTTATCATAGACACTATGGCTAGGAATGTCGGGATTGTGGTGCTTGGGTCGTGCAATGGGACAGCATTGTTTTGGTCGCTAGAGAAGTCTGAATCTTACGTGGACAGTTCTTCACACACGTGGCCCCAAAGTTGTACTTCCCGTCCGGGTTGGGGGCCAGCTGGTGTGTGTTGGGGTTGTAGCGCATGAGAGGAGGGCATGCATCTTTGCATGTATCATCATCCTGGAAGTCCCTGCAGGCCTACAACACACACACACACACACACACACACGCTCAATTCTGATAACCAAGCATTTCCCCACTGCCCCAGAGATTACTCTTCCTCCAGCTGTGCTCAGAGCCGGAGGCACTGCGATGCTGAGCGATGTTTAATCACGAAACCACTAGGTTCAGCCATAATGTACACACAACAGTACAGAAGTCTCAGTAGAGTGGGTGTTTCCAGATTCGAAGATACAAGCAGCTTTTAAGAGACAGTGTCAACAATAAATAAGGGTTTGGGAATAGTCAGTAATAGATTACATTATCAGCTGCACAATGAATACACTTTAGCATGTGGTCAGTTATCAGCTGTTATACGTTGATCCATCCTGTGTTACTGTGAGACAAAGCCATCCATCTGCAAGTCATTATTATGTTCAGGTGCAAAATTAATTTAAAAAGGAATTGTAAAAGCTTATGGTTATGGCGATTTCTAATCAACTGTGATAGTTTTGAGCTTTTGATGCCATTCTGGCATCGCTACCTGAACTTATGTAACACTTAAATCTGGTTGTTGTTGTTTGTTTGTTTTTTTTACCCCCGAACAGTGATACTGAAAAACTCTGTGGATTGAAAATGGAAAAATAATGTGAATTTAGCACGGCGTTATGAAATTTCTAATCAAAATCAGCCATCCAAGCCCAGTTTGTAATAAATGCGCTAATAATCTAACATATTTTAATGACAGAAGATAAAGGACAACATGGAGTTTTGTCCTGGTTTGACAGGGTTAAGGTAGGGTTCTGCTTCCTCCTCTGACTTTCAAAGGTCAGTCCAGTCAATAAACCTCACAGGCAGTAGTGATATAAACACCACCAAATGAGTAACAGAAATCCTGAGTTTTTAGCTACACAGAAAGTGAAGTGTTTTCTGAGAGTTTCCTCACCAGGCAGTCTGTAGGTCTCGGCCCGGTGCAGCCGGACGCACAGTGCTCGTTGCAGCAGTCAATGGGTTTGGGACCTTTACACCTCCCGGAGCACTGCTCAGCACACGTTAGCCTAGTGACTGCAAACACACACAAAAATCAAGTACTTGTAATCAGAATAAGAATAAGAATAAGAACATAAGACACTATTCAAGAGCTTAAAGTCACAAACACATGGCCAGCTATAAGCTAGCTAATAACTGAGACTAAGTATATAGCTATCTAGCACATCGTTGTTAAATAAAGGTGCAGTGACCAATTACAAGACGAAAAAACTCTCAGATATATCAACATTTTCCTCACATGTGTTGGTAAATTACTAAGAAAACACTCGGTTTGGCTCAAATCAACCGCTTATCTATGGTTTCTGTCTTATTAAGAAAAACATCCACATTGTGTCATAACTTATGACCTCAGGGCTATCAGTAAATTTCCTCCTTAAAGAGCAGTGAATATCACAAGCGTGGACTGTTTATGTGGAATAAGATACATTTCAAAATATGTATAATTACCTTAGAGTAGGTTGAATTTATAGATGAGCATTTCTGAAGTCAAAATTTAATAAAGTACAGCACTGATTTGTACTCGCAGATGAGATGAGAGTTTAGCAAACTTATGGCTTTGTGTTTGCACTATCTTACTGCCAAGTAGAATTTTCCTTCATTTCCTTGTCATAATGCCAGTTCCAAACAGGCAATGGGAAAAAAAGAATAATTAAACGGTTCTCCCACTTTGACCACTTCGTTCTCTTTAGAAATTTATTAGGACTATAACCAGCTAACCATAATTATCATTAAGTATAACTGCAAGCAGTGCACTGTGGGGTCCAAGCACCCTTTCCAAAGAGCGCCTCCAGTGGCCATTTACTTCTAACTTACACGGAACACTTAAGAGTCCATAGATTCCAGTTTCGTGACTGTAGTTCACCCTGTGACTTGCCTGCTGAAACCTGATTGGCCGGTCGTGGCTTTGTTTTCAAGTAATCAAGTTATCATTAGAAATCCGCATACAGATTAGTACAATAAAACAGTATACCAAACTTCAAATCAATCGTAATTATGTTTCCTGAGAAGCAGGTATATAAAATTAACCCCATCCCCTACACAGATGGCAGAAACTCAGAAACTTGCCTTTCAGGTTTCGTGGAAATTCATGCAAGAAATCACAAGTTACAGACATTTGGGTAAATTAAGTGCTTTAGGAATTGGAGAAAAATAATTTTGTTCCAAAGGGTGGTGCTTGGATGACTAAAAATTCCAACCAAAAAGAATTTACATGTTTGGACCCCTGACAATACAATTCGCAGCTTCGTTATCAGCATGGGAGTCACTAGTTAGCATATGAGAAGAACCTGCAGTGATTTTATGGGTGAATCAGCAAGAAGGTCTAGATTTTACAATCATTTAGGCAGCTCTTTATTCAACGTAGAATTCAAAAGCTGTAAAAAAAAACAATGTTAAAAAAATTTATGCCATCATTGAAATCCTTTAAATATTTAATACTTACAAGTCTGGCAGTTTTTAGGGCCAGGAGCCCAACACGAGCCATTGTAACAGCTTTGGTCACATTTCTTACCTGTAAAAGAGAAAAGAAAGCAAGATACATCATTATATTAAATGAAACAGTGGATTCAACAAGCAGAATATGGCAAAATATAGAGGGTCCGCTTACAGAGGTCTTTTGAAACGTTCCCATGTTCGATTATTTTGGGATTGCTCTTCAGGTGCACGATGTCGGCCCACTGGATGGTCTCCGCGTTACATAGGTAAAAGTTGTTGGCAAACTTCACACCACCTTGGAGAATTTCTTAAGAAGAAGGATTTGCATGTTAAAAGGGATCCCAAATGCACCAGAGAATCACGCAGCAATGTAACATGCATAGTGACGAGCTGAGTTTAAAATTGGGAAAGAATACTATCTGTAGATAGCCAAATTTAAGATTAGAAGAGTTTACAGTTCTAGGAACTCTTTAATCTGTCAAATTTTCAAATAACATTTTATTTAACGTTCCAAAACTTTATTTTAGAAATATTGGTAACTTTTTTTTCTTTAATTTTTTTCAACTGGGATCATTGTGTTTGTCTTGCGAAGTAAATCATTACTACAGCATATGTTTTTAGGACATCATTTCTGAATTGTTAGTCTAAACCTTTGAATGGGCCAAACAAATATTTGTTAGCTAGTTATTGGCTTTGAAAGACTGTAAAAATGCATAATTGAGAATAAAGTACTGATAGTGTATAAAACTGTGAAATGACAACATCATGACTTATAAATTTTATTACATCATGTTAATATCACAGATTTTCTTCATAGCAATACAAGATTATTTTACTCTTTTAGTGTCTTTAAAAATGAACAAGTCATAGTGTAAAAAAAAAACCCTACACTTACAAGACAAGTTAAATAATGAAAAATAACAAGTATGTAATCTCTAAATCTTTTTAAAAATGTTGTATCCAAAAGGCATCAATATCTTCAGTTA
This sequence comes from Parauchenoglanis punctatus, assembly GCA_030068025.1. Classification (NCBI taxonomy): domain Eukaryota; kingdom Metazoa; phylum Chordata; class Actinopteri; order Siluriformes; family Auchenoglanididae; genus Parauchenoglanis; species Parauchenoglanis punctatus. The sequence goes on along the minus strand of JAQQZU010000018.1, from coordinate 14,573,736 downwards.
ACTAACAATGTAAAACAATTTTTGACCATGGCACACCATGTCATCATACCTCAATTTTCACAATTGTCAAATCAGATTTGACGTACCGGTGAGGCTGTTGAGGGACAGCTGGTTCACTCCTTTCATTGTGGTTTGGTTATAATTTGACAGGACTGCCAGGGCATATTCGTTATCGTACAGCGAGTGACCTCGGATGATACGCAGGTTGTCCAGTGGGATCACTGGTGCTTTGTTCAGAGCTATGAGAACGTGGCCTCCAACTTCTTCAATGGTCTAAAGAAGAAAAAAACAATTAAGAAGCTGGTGTATATAGAAAACACAGTTTTTGGTTCACTTCCTGTCTTCTTCCACTCCTATTCCTACTCCGCCTTGGCCACGCCCCTCATTAATGTATAGTCTAGTCCCAGGTGTTTTGTTGTTAGCTCAGTATGATTTTAATTTTTGTATTTTGTTATTTTATTGCTCTTTGACATGAAAAGACAAACACAAGTTACTATTCAAGAGCTTAATGTCACAAACACATGGCCAGCTATAAGCTAGCTAATGACTGAGACTAACTATTTAGCACATAGCTGTTAAATAAAGGTGCAGTGACATATAACAAGGAGACAAAACTCTCAGGTATATCAACATTTTCCTCAGATGTGTTGGTAAATTACTAAGAAAACACTCGGTTTGGCTAAAATTGCAATCTAAGCACAGTTAGCATCAACCGCTATCTATGGTTTCAACATTGTGTCATGACTTATGACCTCAGGGCTATCAGTAAATTTCCTCCTTAAAGAGCAGTGAATATTACAAGTGTGGACTGTTTATGTGGAATCTTCTCCCCTATCTAAGGTGTGTGTAATCACTGATCCTGAGAGGAGTGTTAGCTAAACATTAAGCTAGCTTGCAGGCTGATGTTAGGATAACCAGAGAAACGTTTTCAGCCATTTTCAAGTGTATAAATGTTGTTTGAAAAGGGGATACGAATAAATGAATGAGAAATGAAAGACTCTCTAGGAAGTTTAAAGTTTCAGTTCTGAGTTTAAAGTCAAGGGTTAGCTAGTCATCCAGCTAATGTTTGTGAATGTCATTCTGGTCGCCTGCCTAACACTAAACGTAAATTGATGATTGGGAAAAAATATATATATAATTTACAACAATTTGACTTTGATTTCGGTTCAAGCAGTAATCTCTGGCATCCAAGCATCCTTTGCTAACAGAATCCCACGTAGCCGGTTCTTCCCAAGTCCCATAAAGAGATCATGGTAACCTGATGAAACTGATCGGGTGACAGCAGCCAACGTTTTTCTTAATAATCCAGACATCATTACAATATAGATCTGCCTTTTAATTATGACATGAATCCACGCACTGAATCACAAGCTACAGATGTTTGTGTAAATGAATTCAAATCACAACATATGAACTCAGAACGAGCAGAAAATGTCCTCCTCCAAAGTCGTAAATATTACAAGCGTGGTTTATGTGGAATTTTCTCATAAGCTTTGCAAACAAAATCCGACTCCATTCTTATCTGAAATGTGTGTGTGTATATATCAGACGAGGGCAGATCATTTGTAGAACCTGTGAAAAGACAGCTTGTTATAAGGATTCCTTGTACCTTGAGAAAGGACAGATCATGATTGTGCGTAGTGTGTGTGATTTCCAGGTTCTCCAGGATCACGGTGCAGTTGCTGTACATCTTCACCATGTTCAGGTAGTGATCGTCTTCACTGCTCAGTAGAGTCAGTCTGTTGTTAGCTCCCTGACATACTGACGAGAGAGAATGAGAGAGACAAAAAGGTTAATCATATAACTAATAAAAGACATTCCAACTCGGGAATGTTAAAGGACGTTCTATAAAATGTGGTGGAATTCTGAAATATTATAGCACGATGTGGTTTTCTTGTTTACTTCATGTTTTTGCCATCTGATGCCAAAAGCCTGCCCACTTCTTACCCCAGTATGTGGGGTTACATTTGTTTGTTTCTTGCATGTATCAATGACATATGTACTTATATTTTAATTGCAATTGTTACACAGCTCATTTAAATACACGATCCTGATTGGTCAGTTCTGACAATCCATGGTCTGTTATTTCTGTATAAATCCCCGTTGCTATAATTTTTACATCAACAAATTATTGATTTCTATAGAACGTAGCCATGTACTACATGAACTAATGTACAGTGAGCAAGTCATTATTGCAAAATAAACCCCTTCAGCGTGATTCAAGACTCCTCCACTTCACATCCCCGTTGGGGTTTCATTCGCAGCTCACTGAACATACTTATTTACGAGCCTCTTATGAGTAATCTTTCATGGTTTAATCATACATTTTCCTCCAAATATTGCCATAATGTACTTTTAAGCGATACACTAACACATGAATTTCAAATTCTTAAGCCATTTTGTTTTCACACAACAAACAAAAAAATTGAAATCCAGGTTTTATGTTAAGGCATGATGTGATGGAAAAATAATCATAGATAACCCAATAACAAGCTAAATGACTGTTAATGCCTTAAAGTTGATGACTTTCCTATAACAGCACATCCTGAATTCGCTAGCTAGTTTATAATTGACAAATTAGAAAGTTATACAAGCCTGAGTAACACACACATTACCACGTTACCTCTAGTTATATGTTACGTATGTTACTCTTTCATTACATACTTATTTGAAAAATATATTTGCAAATCAGCCAGCTATTTTTCACTAAATGTAAATATGCTAGCTACAGCTAGAACGAGCCTCGACTGTTTGAACGCTTAATAATAACAGATATCAAAGTATCTTGTAGGAGCAGATTGTGTGTTCTAGCATTTGGTACTTTTTTTTTTAAATAACTAGCCTTCTAGTCATGGTAGCATTTAGAAAATATGATTTTATCTCTCATCTCTACAATTACCATAGCTTAGACAAAATGCAACTGAAAGTTCTCATCATTTCCACTACTCAGGAACTCTGAACTCTTCCTGTTCCCTGGGAATCACAAAAGTCTCCTTTCGTTCATGGATACAGAGCCAGTGGGCGTATCTTTTACCAGAACTGCATGCCAGTGGAAAGCTTCAACCACATGCCAAGAGAAATAGTGCTTGTTCAGAGATTCTGCCTGTTTGGTGGACGTTCGCTTTCTCACACGCTTTCAAACATGCACAGAAACTCCCTTTCTCTGACCGTAACCAGAACAATTTCTCGATCTTGCACAACACACGCTGTCCCAGATTCTTGGATGTCTCCTTTTTTTTTTTTTTTTAAAAAAACACCTGACTGAATTTACTGGAATATGATTTCAAATCATCCATCTTGCAATACATCCACTATCTGTTTTCTGAGACGTGTTTGTAAGCAGACAGATGTCTACAGATATCCTATCAGGAATGTTGAATGCAGAGTCAAGAAATAGAATCTGCTCATCTTGTAATCTACCAAAAATTTATAATTGGAAATCAAAAGACATGAAATCAATCACAAAGACGGGAAATTTGGAAAAATATGTCATATAAAAAATGGTCGAGATGAAAGTAGGTAAATTATCAATAATCATGTTACTTAAAAGCATTTTTATGGTTTATAACATTAAGTAATCCAATATTTTAGCTTGCGAAAATAGTGTGTGGTGAAGTTGATTATTTGCCAATAACAGCATGTCCCATAGGACACCACAGCATATGTTCCTGTAGCATATGATGTAAATGATAACAATAAAGTTCCTGCAATTACTTATGTTATAGCAGCTATAAACAGTCATTTTCTCCCATGTCTAAGTTATAAAGTACTCTGTAAAGGCACGACACCTAAGTGAAGATGTTGAAATCCTGCAAATTTAAACAATATAAGACATCCATCCATCCATCCATCCATTATCTATAGCGCTTTATCTGTCTGGGTCGCGGGGAAGCTGGAGCCAATCCCAGC
>JAQQZU010000018.1:14525915-14569727 GCA_030068025.1 Parauchenoglanis punctatus | reverse complement strand
TGGGAGGAAACCGGAGCACCCGGAGGAAACCCACGCATGCACGGGGAGAACATGCAAACTCCACACAGAAAGGCGTGACCCGGGGATCGAACCCAGGACCTTCTTGCTGTGAGGTGACAGTGCTAACCACCGTGCCACCAATATAAGACATTCAGCATAAAAAAAACGCAATTATGTAAGAACATAACTCCAAGTGCCACTATCTTGATTCAAAAGCCCATAATGCAAACAGAATCATCTCAAAGCTATCTTTTCTTTCAATCCTGTTTTATATTAGGCTTATTCAAAATTTGGGTTTCGTTTCAATAAGATAGACTTCAATAAGCTGCTGAGCTGAATATAATACACATCTGTAAACCAGTTTATATAATATAACATGACACCAGGAGGATATGCATCAAACGAAGCTTTTGGCTAATTAGCAGTGTATATTAAACTATCACATAAACTACATTAAATGCAATATAACACTGTAGAGGTGATTATTCTAATACTCATCTTTAAAAAGTAAACTAGCCGATGTTCGTACATCTAGCTAGCTTTTATAATGCTAATGTTTAGCTACAACACTGATCTGGTCTAACACTGCTGCCTGAATACTTGATTTTAGCTAATAGCTTAGCTATTTATGTTTAGCTACTCCAACAACAACCTATAGAATCATGCTAGCCAGCTAGCTATATTTACAATAGCATTTTTAGCTAGCTTTCCATTTATGTTCAACTCTCATACCCCGATGTCTTCCTGGTATTCGTAACGCTAGCTAGCTTACTGAACTAACGGAGGCTAGTGAGCTTTAGAGAGCGTTAACCAAACAACAATTGAACACGTTACACACATCACTGATATTTTAGGGTTCTTTAATTACATTATTCCAGAATACTGCCTATTTTGCATCATGTAAGCTTTAGCAGTGGTAGCTCAGTGAACAGTTAGCAAGCAAATTGTTCAATTCAAATCCTATTCTTGTCTGGGAGCCATTATGGACTTTAAATCAAGACTATTAAAATTCAACAGCGTAGCATTTGTTCTTAGATTTAATTCTGTCTCAGTGCTGTACTTTTCATAAAATCGCTGATGCTACAAAGAACGCAGGTGAAATATCAGTGGAGCTGAAAATAACTTGTTCCACGATGTTTCTTTTCCACTTTTGCTGTTGCTACAGAGGCAAACAGACTTTGCAAAACAGAGATTTTTCCTGCAAGACACTGACTGGTTAGGTTGCATTCCTTGACATGTCTGTTCTTGACAATACATCCAGAAGCTGCTTATTAGTCGCTGAGATGGCAAGCTTTGCCTCATTGCAGAGCTCATAATTTACGTCAAGATGTTCATCCGTGGTTCTAAAATCATCATTTGCTGCAGTATGTGAACGGCACACTGCGTTTGGACGTAAATTGCCATCTGATTTTTCATGAGAATGAAAGTCATCATCCGGTTTGTCACAAAGCGGAATAACAATACTGGCTGACTAGGTTTTTTTGTTGTTGTACTCAATTGTTCATGTACGGCGAAGCAAGAATGGGGATTTGCTATTGTTTCCTTCTCCAAACACACACTGACACAAAACCAACCGAGTAAAAAAGAATGCAGGTACACAGGAACAAAAAGTTCACTCCTCCCTTATATGATCACTCATAACACGCTCCTCTCTCGCGTGCTAAAGTAACCCAAACAAGCCAGGCCCAAGCCAAGCTCACTGGGAGTGATTTATTTCCGTTCTTTGAGTAAGATTTAATTACAGATCATTGCTTCCTTGGCCTTCATGAAGCAATATGTAAGATGCAGCTATCAATCTAGAAAGTTGACGTGAGTAAACCAATAGTATAGTGTAAATTGATAGAAACGTACATTAGAGCTACAATAAGTAAGGAATAAAACACTTAGGAGGCACGCTGTTAAATAAAAATTAATTAATGAACATGCACAGTCTCTGAAAGTTGTGGTATAAATAGTCTGTATAACCGAAACTCATTTAACACGATTCAAACTCAAGAACAGTACAGAAAAAGCATCCAGAACATATAACATTACTAAAAGATAGAGCGTAATAAGATAACTATCCCATGCAAGCATGGCAGTTAAACAAAATGCCTACAGCCAGCAAATAAATCTTTAATTTCATTCACTTAATGCTTGCTAGAGATGTTGCGTAACACTGTTCTGACCTATATCCTGCTTCCACAGCAGCGTTAGGGTGGATTCAGCTGAGGGCTATCTAGCTGAGATTAGAACGATCTTGTACAGCGAGGAAGGTGAAGTTAAAGGTAAGACAAGCCTCAGTGTCATAATGACACAATGCATTACTTTCACTGAAACAAAGCACGCTGTGTTGTACAGCAATCTGTACATCTCCCACGCAAAAGACGAGATAAATAATTCCTAAACAGTGCTTTTATTGCTCTGTTATCTAAGAAAGGTGATAAAGAACTGTTCATTTCCTGCCAGCATGAAGGGTACTCTCTTGGAGCACATGGTTTCGCTCCCAGCTTGTCAAGTTGTCATGTATACAGACAATCCCTATAATAATACTCTTGACTTAACTAGCACATTTCAGCCAGGAGGTAATGATAGAGCAATGGCGTTGGCGAATGGTGTTTGGCTTAGCAAGGCCAGAGCTGTAAATTTTAAAAATAAGTTAATATTGAAGTTTAATTGTAATGAATTATGTCAAAGAGTAACAAGTGGGTAAACGAAAGGACTGGTGTGGCTGGACCAGTGCCAGTTGTAAGTACCAAGAATGTGTTGTTATTTCTTTATGCAGCCAGTGGTGATGTCAGTATGGCCAGAGGTTCCTCATATCACCTGAACATGCCATCATAAAAACCTGGGCCATTGCATCATTTCCTGTACGTGCTGTAACTCTGCTGGCTGAAGGACAAGACGTTACAGGTAAGGAGTGGCCAGCAGGAACAGGCAGAACTCAGGCCAACTATACTGCGTGCAAGTCGTAACTGTTTATGTCATGTATACAAAAAATCTTTACACTGCCTGTGTTAAGTGTTGCCATGTATTGGAAAGAATGAGTAAGGCTATTAGTCACTTCCTCTAGCAAAGGCTGCTTTTTTTTTTTTTTAATAATTATCAAGCTTTTGCCTTTGAAGAAAACGTATAAAGCAGCTTGCCTTAGACACGGCGCTTGCATTAAGATGTTAAGATGCTCAATTGCACTTGATATTGATCACAATTATGGATATTTCTCAGTCGGATTGGGTTTGAAGTTACCATTTAACCTCAGCGATTAAACACTGATGGTTTAAAGGTAAAGGGGTTCCTCAAGGTTCTATTCTTGGCCCTCTATACTTGAAGAAAAAACATTTAAAGACATTCAAAACAACAGATAAAAAAGTCCAATCCAAGCATATAGCTGAGCAATCAAGGAATAAGTGCTGATATCCTGAATAGCCCAGCCATTTTTTTTTTTTTTTTTTTGCAGTTCTGGGATTCAAAAAGCCTTTTGTTCACTAATGCAGAAACTTAACCACCAAGGTATCATTATTACCCCCTAAGCGCTATACACTTTTATTGTAAACAATGAATACAAGGAAACTTTCTTCCAGTGGTTACTCCAAACATATCACTATACTGCTGTTTTTTAACCAAGCTGAGAATCTTTAGTATTTTGTTTTACTGGTTTCCATTGCTATGTCCCTATTTCATGCTAACTAAGAAGGTTCTTCTGAAGACCCAGAAATGACAACTGACAATGATTTTACTCAACAGCTCAATAGTACTCAACATAGCATTAAATGTTCGGTTCTGTCCTGGAAATTGGTGAGGATATTCAAGAGTACAAGTGATAAATTGATTTGAATTGAATACGAGTGGACAAAATTGGACATGTCCAAATATAACTGGTGGTGTCAAAAATGTATTAAAAGATACCCAGATTTTTAGTGGGTTTTATTGCTCAAAAAATGTGTCATATGAATGTGGACTTTAAATATCACTTGTACTAAAAAGTTAATAATTTGTCTGTGTGAATAAAAAAAGGATAAATCCTGCTACCTGAAGTAAAAATAAAAATGAAGCCAAAAATCAGGTCTGCATTATTTAACGCTAAAAATAAGAGAAAATACACCAATATTCCTGACATGTATAGTACATTACAGATTTCTGAAGTAAAGAAAAATCTATCTTTAATTTTAAAAATAATTTTTTTCATCAGAGGTGACTTAATATTTTCACGTAATATTTTCCTAAAAACAGCCTTAAATTGACTGTCCATATGTGTGGGCATTGCATGAAAAGGCTATGCTGATGTTATAAAGGTGTTCCTCAGGGCTCTATGCTTGGCCAAGTTATATTTTACTCACCTGTGACACCGGTTTTGCAGGTGATAGGTGCAAACTGCAATTTCTTGCTTACTCATTTCCTTATAGCTCTGTATCACTGGTAAGTAAGGCCATAATGGACCTGTAAAAGGCTTTAATAGTCTATGAAGGTACCTCAGATGGAGAAGTACGCTGTTCTTCAGATCAAACAATTCTGGTTTGGCTCTGAATAGCACCCATATTTACTAAATATCAGGACATATTACAAATTGAGAAAATTATCATTAAAGTACATATAAAGTTTATTTAGGTTGGGTTTCATTTAAGCAGCATGACCTTTTTTATCATCCACTAATCATATAGCAATTTATGAAAATACAAATAAGGCACCTGATGCCATTCCTTGTTCCAATATGTGGTCAGATTACTCAACAGGGTTATGCACACAGAGATTTTCAAAAGATCCATCAGGAACTGGGTGTGAGCTGATTTCTGTTTCTTACAGCTCTGTATTTTCACTGTGGTGTAAACACACTGGTTTAAGTATGATTGCAAGATTAATTTACCGCTAAGGAGAATGGCACAAAGCAATGTGGTTTGTTTGTTTTGGGTTTTTTTTTTTTTTTTGGAGCTTTAGCTACAATTAGGAAATTTAATTGTAAGCTAACATTGTTCCTCACAGGATCATTACCTGCAATGACATTAGCCATTAGCATTGATTAAACAAATTAGAGGAAAGCATATCCATGCTTATGAGGAAGAAGCAATGTTTATCAATTTTCCTGGGTAATTACAGTGCGCAAACTTAATATCATTCTTTGGTGAAAATGGATATCAAAACAATCATTCAGTCAACCATAAAAGCAAAAAAAAAAAAAAACCTCTAATGTTTCTGCCAGGCAATGTTTATATCCTTGAAGCCTCCGCATTGGATGAACAGAAGAGCTGGCTATTTCCCTTTCCAGACCCACGGTTTTGAAAGGTGGCCCAAACCCCGGAGGTCCACTATCAGCTTTAGTGAGGAAAATAAAAGCATTTCCTCCAGACTTCCTGTGCACCTAATTCACACTTCCCTCTCCAGCTAGGACTTAATTGTTATATGTTCAGGGGGCGGGGAGGGCCCATTCCTCTACATACAACCACAACAAAGCCAGTTTCACAATACAACAAATAAATCCACATCTGGAAAGGGACAGACCCCATGCATATGATCTGTTAAACCTGTTACTGTGAATTTCAAATGAGAACAGTTCCTCCCATGAGCAGGAACTGGACCAAAACCAGTTGGGACAAGGTCTGAGGGAGTGTCAAATGAAGTGGGGGGTTAGAAAGAGGGTTGAAGGATGTTACCCCCTCCCATCATCCTCTTTAGAAAAACGGACAGAGAAGAAAAACTGGCCCTTCTAGCTTTTCAGGAAGTTCCCTATATGGGGGAAAGCAAAGCTCTTTGCTAGAAACGCAGATGCTAGTGGCCTCCTGGGAGGATGGAGGAGGCTCAAGGTCTGATCCGTGGAGTAAGGCACGCGTGTGAGCAAACCCAGATGCTGAGCGGCTACAGTAGGACATAGTGTTTAATTTCATTCAAGTAATGTTAAATGCATTCATGGTTAAGGCTGCCTGAAAAATAATATGGCATGAACCCCTATTTTGGCCTCTTTAAAAGGTTCTTTGTGACTAGATATATGAACGCTGGTTTCAACCGAAGGAGTTCCTATAGATTTTATGCATCGTCATGAAAGAACTAAATTTTAGGTGACCTTAGCCAGGGCTTTCAGGCATATTGAAGGGGACCTGGGGTATAATCATGTATAAAGGGTCTCCAAGGAAACACACACACAAGCATAACCCTTAAACTGTAAACGTCTAATCAAACTATAACTCATTCTAATGTGATATTCAGTATTGCTTTAAAGAACTTGCCATACCTTCTGACCTTTTCCTCTTCTTTTTTTGTTACGATATGTCTCTTAGGTACATGAATAAAAGTATAGGGTTGGTTACCCTAAGGTATATAGGGGTAGGTGTATATATATATAGATATGCACATATACACGCACACACACACGCGCGCACACGCACTGTATCACATCATATCCTTATGGTTTGTATAGGAAATATAAAGTATTCCTCTTAAAATGCAGCATATATTACTTGTGATGTAATAAACACTTAATCAGGCCGACACTCAGCACACACACTCACTTTACTCACAAGAGTAACTTCCTCTTTATTTTGATTCAGGAGAGGCTACAAGGGTTAATTTTTTAAAAAGTTCCCCAAAACTTGCTGTTTTACTCAAGCTAACAAGCAAACTTTTATTTAAAAAAAAAAAAAAATAGCAATAGCTTTTGGTCAGAAGTAAGCAGTAACTGGAAAATTCCCCCTCATCGTTAAGGGCGGGTGTATGGGAGCACTTTTGCTTCCCGGTCAGTTACAGTGTTGATGGCCAACAAGTGATGGAATAAAAAATTTCGAACAAGCTAAATCCTGCAACTAAAAGTACCTTATATCCGTGCTAACACCATGCATACCTGCACTTCTGCACCAACATCACCATTTTGTGTGGGTCAGCAGAAAACAAGAAGCAAGCTGCACCCACAGTAATTAGCCACAAAAGGGTGTGAAAGCTCTTACCACAAACACATAGCAGAGCAAACCGTTTTAAAGAAGAAGGAAAACATTCATAGGCCTACATTTTTGTCCATCAAAGTTTAATCAAAAAGTAATTATTCAGGCTGTTTTATTTAATATGTCAATGGACTTCTAACACTCCAGAACATGGCACAGCTTTCCTGCTTCCTCAACCATCACCACAGTCATGTTAATGCAAAAAGACTAGACTAATGTAAAGCAAGAAGACTAAAATCTTTCCTACGCAGCCTAGGTCTTTCCACCTCGAGAGACAAATAAGGACCAAAGTCAAGGCAAATGTTTATGCGTCTTGGAAAGGCCTCCCTAACAAGTCAGTGTACATCTCTAGTTACACTTTGCTGAAGTTTAGCTGTGTTTATCCTGAGGCCCAGGGCTGGAATGCTGGTGAAAAAAAGTCTCTTTAGAGCATGTAGAGGTAGCATTTGCCAAATATGTACATGCTAACCTTTTACACAGTTCAAAAGAACGTCTTCTTCTGTATGCTTCGGTTATTGACGTCTGTGGGACGTCTCGGGCCGACGTCTGATAAAAGAACAGGAGATCATCAATCCTAAAACGCCTGTAGTGCTAACAAAAAGTGCATTCAAGCCATTTGGATCCATTACCTTTTGAATTGCTAATGTGATCACTGGTGTCTGCAAAGCTTTAGAGCCTATTCATGACGTCGAGAGTAAAGCGGACCATCAGCGGCAGATTCATGGCAGTAAATGACCTCTTTATGTCATTAACTAAAACATGGTATAGCTGTGCATTTCTTTAAATGAGGCTTTGTGAAATGCAACACAAAATTGGAGAAAGCAGCCTTGTTGTGCGGTTTATACGAAAAAGAGAGACGCCCTGTTTCCCATGCTCATGGTAAATATTTGACTGGCTAACAAGCTAATGACAGAGTGCATTATTACTATTATTGCTTTTGAATTGCATTTGCAAGGAGACATGGGGATCCAATCTCATTATGATGCATAATGTGCATTATGATGTCCATAGTACAGTAAAGTCATCATTCAGTGCCAGAAAACTGCTCAATTCCTAGATTTTTCCTAACAACCAGTGGAGTCAGATGGTAGTTAAAGCACACAGATGAGCAAGAGTGAAAAGGTCAGATGTCGCGAGAGAAGAAAAATGGTTTCCGCTATGCAATTGTAGTACAAACTCTGAAAACGTATGGTCTCCGGGGAGAAAAGTTCTGTCAACTGACAAGCGCGAGCTAAAGTCGACCCCCTGATTTCTAAAACACCTTTCAAATCGTGACTTTAAATCCGTTCTTGCATAAATGATAAAATATATCCATGTTTTTAGATGGGGTTTTTGTCTCGATAACAGCTTGGAAATTCAAATTCATTTGGACCTTTTCTACAAATGACTAACGCAACTAGTAGGCTTCACAGAATGCTGTGAATAAAGAATACTGAAAAAAAAACCTTTTCGGTTTTGTTTTTATTTTGATGTTCAGAATGATAGAATTTTTTTTTAACAAGTACAGCAATTGTGCAGTTAAGTTAGATGATGACTTAACTGGCAAATGTCAATTGTCAAAAAAGACAAAAATAAAGAAAAGAAGAAGTTACGTCTTCGGCTGTCCCGTTTGGGTTAATCTGTGCCCACTGTAGCGTCACATTCCTGTATGACATTCCTGACAGTAATAGAAACTGATGTGGTCTTCTGCTGTTGTAGCCCTTTTCCTCAAGGTTCCACATGTTGTGTGTTCTGAGATGTTTTTCTACTCACCATGATTGTAAAGAGTGGTTATTTGAGTTTCTGTAGCCTTCCTGGCAGCTCGAACCAGTCTGGACTCATCATCAAGGTGTTTCTTCTCACTGGATGTTTTCTGTTTTTCCCCCCCTTCTGTATTAACTCTAGATACTGTTGTGCGTGAAAATCTTAGAAGATTCTGAAATACTCAAATCAGCCTGTCTGGTAGTGACACACTCAAATTCACTGAGATAACGGAGAGATCTTTTGCCCATTCTGAAAGCTTATGGTGAACATTAAATGAAGCACTTTCAGCATTTTCAGCATCCACATGAATGGACCATTGGATAATTACATGAATGACCAAGGGTGCAGGTGTTCCTAATAACGTGGGCAGTGAGTGAACATCTAAAAACAGCCTTAAATGAATGGTCTATGAGCTTTGACACCATACATAAAAGGGTAAAAGTCTGTAATAATCCCAAATCCCAGGAACACGCTCAGTTATTAGGCATCCTCGCATGTCTGCTTCAAATATTCTCCTGGCTTCTAAATCAAGACGGTGAGTCAGTCAGTCTCACTATAATTATCTTCTTTATGAAGACTTCACAAAACTCACAAACCCATTTCAGGCATTTGTTCCTCATAGAAATATGACCACACCAATCTCCACCAGTCTCCCAGTCACACTGCGCTCACACTCATCTCTCTTACAGGAAATAGAGGAGGCCACTATGAAGAGAGAGTGAGTGGGCAGTGGAGGCTGGACTTCTTTCCTGTTCACCACAAGCTCCTTATGCTACGGCATGAGAGAGCGAGAGAGGGAGAGAGAGGGAAAGAGGGAGACACTACCACAGGCTGGATAACCCACACATTTCACACATCATTCCAGCCGGAAAAAAGCAGCTGCTCATCAATTCCCCCCACCAGCACCCCTCCGTCGCACAAGACTAAATGTTCCCGAAGTTTTTTCCCAGTCTTACAACCAAGCAAGCAAGACCCAGAGTCAATATTTACTGACCAACCAGCACCCATTCGTGGCACTGGTTTAGCTTAGCCTTCCACCACAAATTAACTACAACGTACGTGCCAGTTGAGTTGAGTCACTGGAATGTAGTAAATTAAATGGAGGAAATTAAAACTAGGTAATGGCCTGAGAATCAAGAACATCTGACTGCACTCTCTAGCTTTTGGTTTAGCTGAGCGTTCCATAGACCTCAAATTAACTTACGGTTTGGTACTTAAACCCAGTTGCGTAGCCAGACCTTTTACAATGGGGCAGCCAGGTTAGACCCAATGACTTTATTGGGGTGAAATTCAAGGGTTTGGAAAATCTTAATCTGCACAGAAAAGTGCAATGTGACTACTATTATCTAAGTAAGATCTTTGTTTGTGGTTGAGCTAGCTACAAAATAACATAACATTAGGCTACAGCTCATGAAATCTCACTATTTATGACACTATTTATCCATTAACTGATGGTAGCTAATAATATTACTGAAGATATGCAATATTATGCCTTCATATAGTTATTTTTAGTGTGCAAATTTTACATTTAAGTCATTTGGCAGACGCCCTTATCCAGAGCGACTTACATCCATACATTTTTATACAGGTGAGCAGTGAAGGTTAAGGGCCTTGCTCAAGGGTCCAGCAGTAGCAGCTTGGTGGTGCTGGGATTTGAACTCACAACCTTCCGATCACTAGTCCAATGTCTTAACCACTAAGCTACCACAGACCCCGGTTTGACCAGTGTGTGCTTACTTGATCAACAATGATGAAATTGATTACAACTTTTGTAGAGATAATGTAATGGGAGTTTTGTTATTATTCAATTAATTGCCTAGCACAGCAATATTTACTATGTTGTTCAGTTTTGCATAGAGTGACGCTGGTAACCAGGCAACAATATGAAAAAAGCTAGCCAAATATCCGGTGTGAGTGCTAGCTAGTAATTAGCAGCACCTTCATTTCCGTTTACTGATCTGAAATGTCACAGAACTGCCCAGTTGATTTCTTTTGGCTCACAAGACTAAGGTTTGCGGATTCACAGGTCGACGTTCACCTAGATAAAGTCAACGCAAGTGAAAGTCTTTCACATCACACATCCTTTCTCTTTTAGTCTTTCAGTAAATTGCCTTTTATCTGCGTTTGGTCCGACTGGTGCGGACTGCTGATAAAATTTCTGACTGATCATATCACTCAGTAGCAGTCTTGACTTAGCGTAACGTTCCAAAAATGACATTTGTATAGTGTTTGAAATGTGTAAACGCTGTTCAGTTCAGTGTATTTTATTTTGGAAAATTAATTGTATGAATGAAATAAAAAGAGAAGCATGTTAAGGAGTCAAAACATGTCTTAGTGACCCAACCAGCACATATTAACAGTGGTGAATTGGCTTAGCCTTATCTTACAAAAGTGAGAAAAGAAAAAGAAAGTGAATTCTAGATGGATTAAATGTAAATAGAAGCCCAGAGAATGAGGGTGTAGTACTGACAAGTAAGGAATGAGGCTTTTTGTTGCTGTCTCTACACAGTTAGTCAGCACACACTCACTATTTTCGCTCTACTTTGCACATTATGACACATGCGCTTTTAATCAGAAGTGGATAACCCCTCCTAGATAGGGACTGGTACAAAATTCAGGTTACTTGTACTGAGTAAGACTAGTGGGCCATGTTGCAATATTGAGTTTCTATTGGGTACAGCTTTGGCAAGCTTGTCAATGGTGTGACCCATCAATTGTTCGGTCTGAAATCCATTGAGCCCTGTTACGACTTGTGCATGACACAGCAAGAAGTCATGTTTAAAATGCCGGCTGCGGGCCAAGAGCTGGGCCTCAGTTAGTCCAATCCTCCATGGTAGGTCATGTGTAAATCACAAAGAGGAAATGAATTAATCAGAACCATGTGGCAGGGCGCCGTGAGATTTCTACGTGGGATCGGGATGGGAACTTCACGTCTTTGCAATTGCACGTGAGGTGACAATGTTCTTACAGCTTCTAAACCCATCTGAATTGAAGCCCGACGCTGTCTGAATGGGACAGTCATCTTTTCCACAGACAGGAAGCCACAGGATGTGGCCTGGTGGCCGAAGAAACAATAGTCCTGCTTGTCTGGGGCTTTAAATCCAACACAAGCCAGTTGGTTTAAAGCCACCCCCTCAATCTAAACACAAAGACTCCCTGGCCGTCTGTCTTGCATCACTACTTTAAGCCATGAAAGTTGGACATTAATATTATTATCAGGCCTAGCGATAGTGGAGTTTTTCATAAATAGCCAGGCTTGGAATCAAGCAATGAATCACAATCACAAGGGCTTTGGAAGAGAAATGTAGATGCATTGTGATACTTTCAGGCTTCTAAAAAGGGTCTCTGATTTAAAAATTATTTCCCACTTGTATTTTTTTTTTTCAAAACCCCGGGCCTTTTGCCCTGAGAGGTTGGTCCAGCACAACCGATCACTGGTTGTCTTGAAAACGGTGGTCTGGTGCTTGATACAATCTTGATGTCATCTTGGTGAAGAATGCCGAGTAACATCGGTTCAATTGTCATGTTTCTTCCTGTTTCAAGTTTTGTGATGCCAGGGAAAGGGTTGTTATGGTCAGCGGAGAAGATTTTTTGAAAGGACTTTGTGGTGCGAGTGCTAGCACTGATAACTAAAATTTCATGTCTCATGCTTAATGATGGCTTTGTAAAGAGTTACTCAGAACTATGTACATAAACAGACTAAAAAGGTTACATGTTACAAAAACAACATGTTATCTGTTAGAACAAATCAGCGCTATTAGAAACTACCTTGACAAGTTCATGCTAATATTAAGCTCTTTGCAGTCACACATTTCATTTCCCCGGCACACTAACCAAACAAAACAAGTTGGATGACATCAGGGCGATTTTGTGAAGAGATGTTGGACTCCCTGAAGATGCAGTGATACGGTCAGTGAAGAAATGTTCCATGTTCCCAACTTTGGCACTGCTGCACACTTGCACAAGATATGAGAGATGAACCCAAGGAATGCAATCGAGTGATCAAGTCCTCCACGGCTCTTGCACATCATGACCTTTGGCAGCTTTGGATGAGAAGTGGATGCAGGCTTAATAGTCAGGTGTTGAGGATTGAGATCATGAAAACAGTCGCATTTACGTAAACCAGAACACAGTCTGCCAGATAAGTGGTGTAAACCTATTTGCTAGATGTGTCTGATTCATAGAATGCAAAATTAATCATTCTGCAATGGGTATTAAAAGTAAATCTTGTCCAAATGCCAGGCGTACTTGAAGCCGTGTTGATTGCCTCTGTAAATACCATACACACCCTGCTGATATAGCCTGATTAAAATACCGAGTGTGAAAATAATGATTCCGACTGTTTTGCGCTAACTGAGTTAGAGGGCACTGACTGCACTGTTGTGCTGCTTTGGATTCCACGCATAGTTCTTCGTGGGCCGCTATGACAACACAGTCTGACTCGCATACTTGCCCTCTCGACCCACAATGATCCTCTAATCTCTAGATCATTCTCCACACTTGTGATTACAGCAAAATTCGAAAGCTGCTATAATACCACAACAAGAGCCTGTATATTAAAAATTCCAAACGTCCCGTCTCTATAATCAGCCTGGATTGAGGTTTAATTTCATGTCACGAGGTCTGGAGCATTTCCAGATTTAAACTCCAGGGAGATTTGGTCATTGCCACAGACTCCAGATCCCCAGATCTAACTGCAAGAATGGACAGTTGGGTTCCTCAAAGGTTCTCAACATTACTAAAAAGGTTCTTCTTGGATCCCTGTCCGTGAAACGGGGACAGGATTCTCAAACTTGCCAACCACAAAGTGGAATAATCTATAGCCCAGCCAGGCGTGAGTTGCTAAGGGGTAAAAACGCAGTACAGTTTCAGTATAGTCCATTCACAAATCACTTGCCTAAGGTATAAACTTGAGTGTCTGTATATATGAAATTTTATGATAACCACCAGGATGTGAATGTAGTACATATTCAGGAAAGTACAATCTTTCTTGTTATATACACCCCCCACCCCCCAATAAAACCCTGTATACACAGCGAACGCCTAATGTTAACCAAGTCAGACATAAACTGATAAATTTTTCATTTATCAACTCAAAACAATCTCCGTTTAGCAATCGACTAGTGCGATTCCGAACGCGAGATTGGGGGAGGGGGCGGGGCTTCCGCAACTGTCGATCGTTTCAGATTCACACGTCGATTGGATCGTCAACCATTTTTATTGGTGGGAAGGAAAGATTAGACTGAACTATTTTGCATGCCCCGATGTTAAAATGAGGAATTCCAACACAAAATGCATAAAGCTTGACAGGTCTGGTTCTATATACTACCTTTAAGGGTTTCCTCAGCGTGTCAGCCTGAAGAAAACTTTAGGCTGGTAGACGGAACTTATTTTCTAGGTACCTAACTCTGAGAACCTCTCCTTAAAGTCAATTGTCTGAATCTGTTTCAACATTAACAAGCTAGCTGAATCTTTATAATTCCATTTTAATTTGTTCATCATTACCATCATTACCAAGTCACAGATTCTGCTTACTGCACATCCTGGTCCACCTTCAGGGCAAACACAGCTTCGTGTGGAAATCATTTGTTCAACCTTCCAGCTCATAAGGAACAAACAGCACTCCCACCACACTGTAAAATGTTTCCCAACCTGTACACCTGCGCTGTGCAGGTCTGTGGTTTCCCTCATCAAACACTGATCAGCTCAGTCCCGAGATCGTCAGTGCAAACCAAATTCTGCTTCCAGGATTTGGCAATTGCGTTCGGAACGAACGGTGTCACCCTGCGGCGTTTTAGCAATTGTACACATCTCGAGTATGTACACTGGCTCGCAGAACTTCACATAATGCAAGCTGTCACTTCAAGAGATGGGAGAGGCAGAACTTTGAACACAGCCCAAGGATTTTAGTTTGCACTCACGTAACAACTGCCTTTAAAAGGATTTCATGTTATTAGAAGTTGACTATTTCCAAGAAGCCTAGTGCAGAACATTTCCTAAGAATAAATATCGTACATTTGTTGTGAAATATTTGTATAAGAAATGTTTTATTTGTGGTATGAAATCTTCCATTTATGCTCTTCTGACTGCGTTCGTAATGTCTCTAATTACAACAGGGCAATTCCAGTTTTGCGGATGTAGCATTTGAACTTGAAATATGTCTCATTTCCTGTTCAAATTTAACATCATCGAGTCAAAGGATATATCTGGTCATGTGACCTTTCAAAGAGCATGTAGAGGGATATTGAAAAAATAATATACCCATGGACATAGTACAGATACACTCACCGGCCACTTTATTAGGAACTTCATACTAATCCTGACTAACACTGACTATAATCATAATGCTGACTAACACTGACTAATGCCCCCCAACACCACCACCCTGTCCTGTGGTCTGTGGTTTTCTGCCCCTTAAGGTTCAATGTGTTGTTCGTTCCGAGATGCTTTTCTGCACACCACGGCTGTAAGGAGTACTGAGCCTGGCCATTTTCCTCTGATGTCTCTCATCAACAAAGCATTTCTTCCCGTAGAACCACCACCCAAAAGTTGCTGGTGAATATAGCATATAGCCAAAAGACCCAGCATTACAGATGTGACATCATTGTATTACATATATATACACACATCATTATAGTTTTTTCCATCAGTCGACAGAGATCACGCCGTGGTTTGCCTGACATCTGCACTGAAAAGATCAGAATCCAAAAATATCCAAACAGTAGGCAGGATCTGTTTATTTCAAAACCGATTCAGTGTAACATATTTCAATTCAAAAGGCCATGTTGACCTCCATGATGGAAGACCCAAGCCCATCATATTCCATTTTTAAAAATATGTAAGCGCTTTATTTTTCTTGGCCTTACGCCTTCTTTCAGTTCTCAACACGGCTCAAGAAAGCCTGATGCTGTCACACCACCTTGGAGAAACGTAACCCCGAAACAGTTTTTATGTTTCTTCTGTTACATTTAAACACCTCAAAAGTGATGCAGCAATGGTTACTCCACGGGGAACAGATACAACACGACACTCACTGGAGTAACAGTGGTCGTCTGATTCTTATTAAAGCAAAATATGCAACTTTAAGATCAGTAATGTCTTGTGAAGCTGATGGAGTAGTCATTAAATAGCTTATGACTGGACTCAAGTGAGCTACTGCTGGTGTCTAACAATGTTATTTCATTGAAGATATATAATGATTACAAATGAAAGGACATGAAACCTTTAATTAAGGAGAAAGCTTGCTATAAAGCTATATTAGCGCTGTGTTTTTCTTTGAGATGTGAGAACCCAGCAGTGAGTCAGCTTCCTGCTGTGAAAAGCCATCACTCACACTATAGAAGGAAATTAGTTCCATCATTATTAAAAAAATATATATAGTTGGAAAGTAAAAAATATTGGCACCGAAATAAGAAAAACCTTCAAAAAACGCTTGTTATTTCTAGTTTTTGTAAACAAAAAAAAAGGATCACTTTCATAGCAAAATATTAATTTAGCCTTGGAATATACTGAATATACTGTTTGTTCAGTTTCAGTTCTTCAGATTTTTGCAATTTCGCTCACACGCTCATGGAATTTCCTGTTTTTGTTTGGTTTTAAAAAGTTTCGCTAGCATATTGATGTGAATCGTGTTTTGTCGGATCGATGCAGAATGAATCACATATTTTTATTTTGTTGAGTGTTTCTTATGAGTGATCACACCGTGAAGTTCCCTCTGTTCAAAAACACTGAATTTTCTGTATTTAACATTCTATCTTCCATCATAATGTTGCTATCCCAGCTTAACAGCTTAGGTAGCTCTGGTAGCTAATGTTAGCTAACGAAACCAGCTAGTCACTTTTTTACTGAAGAATCAAAAGATTTGTGATTTTAAATGAACTCAAATGAATCACAGGATGCAATAATGAGCATGTTCGCACCACAGGTTTAGCAGTAAAGTCGCAGAGCCATTTTGAGTAGCTCGTGTATAAACATGGAGCTCTGTGGCTAGCCTTGAACCTAATCCTGCTTCAAAGAGCCACAGAGTCTTGGAATAAAAGCCTTTTTGTTGGATAGGTAGCTGTTTCTTGAGACTCTCTGTCTCACTAAAGAGAACCATGCCAAATCTCTCACTTTCTCTTTTTTTCCTCTGCCCACAAGTACTTACTTCCTGTACATGAAGCCGAAGTAGAAGTCCTCTTTACAAGCTTAAGTAGACTACAACTTGAAATTAAACATTCACACATATGTTATAAGAACCCTAGATTTAGTTTTCCAAGGAAGCACTCTTGGAACTTTCTTGGCCCAAACTCTTGTGCAATGTGGACATTTTATTAGAAAATTCTTCAGAGGCACAATGAAAATCCTTTACAGCGGTTGAATATCTATGCTCGTTGCCTGCTGGATCCTTGAGAAAGCCCTCAACTCTGAGCTTGGATTGGATTATATTCTGCCTATCTGTAGTGTCTAAACGTGCCTGCTGAATAAAGTAGAACGTACATGTCGCTATAATCTGTACAGGCTACTATAGAAACAATATAATATTAGAATGATCACGTTAATGTAAACCTTGCAGCTGGAACTGACGAACGGCTGTTACAGAAAAGCCATCTGACCAATCAGATTCCAGCATTTAACCGTGGTTAACTGTGGTATAAATCCATTACATTAATGTATAACGGTCATATATAATCACCAAATTAACAACAGCGAAACACGTCTCAACACCAAGACCTTGGAAAGGAGACGACGAGTCTCGTCACGATCCTTTTGTAGACCAAACACAGCTCCGGTCTTAAAACAGCAGTGTTTTTTTCCAACAATATCAGCTAAAGCCCAGATATCACAAAAGACAGAATGCTATCTGAGGATTGGCTCTCTAGAATACCCAGATACCAATTCTTATTTAAAGAATGTAACATGTTCCTTCAAGAATCCTTGGAAAAGTCGGAGTTTATGCCTCCATATTATTTATCTCAGCATCAATACATGCATTTTTGTTGCTAAACATGCATGCTAAACCTCTTTTTCATGCGACCTGGCTTTCAAAGCCGAAACCTGCAAAGGCTTAGAGTTTCATCTCAGTCCTAACACAACAGAATTGAATGCAAACCCGCCAAGCAAGTCAGCAAATACAGTAGTTATATTTTGTTCCACCATGGTGACAAGAGCTGGATTTAGCTTGTTCTCACACGTCAAAAGCCTCGGGCTGGGAAAACCAAACCCGATGGTAAGAAAATCCCAGATTCTTATCGTCCCATGGAAGGTGGAGAGTCCAGAAGGTAACAGAAGACGAGTGTTCCTGGGTGAAGAGCGTAAAGCAGGGCCATTTTTCTTTTCTGACGTGTGTTTGACAGGTTCTCGTCCAGGTGTGTCATAAAATACGCAGTGTACAACTTCCAGATTGCAACACGAAACGGAGAGGAAGGGATAGGATGGTATTAAAAATTCACTGAAACATCAATTGCTCATTTGTTTGGCATGCTTCCAAATTCACTTTTTCAGACAGGTCATAAAAGGACAAGGCAAAAGTGAAAGCAAGGAGCAGCTCAGTTGTTATAGGAAAATAACCTAAGTGTAATGTAAAGGTAGTGTTTTAAAAGGTGCACTTGGAAATGAAGAAACCGTTATAGCACAGTTTGGATCAGCCGTGACACGGCACCCCTGGAGCATGTAGGATTAAGGGCCTTGCTCAAGGGCCCAACAGTGGCAGTTTATTCATGCTGGGGCTTGGACTTTCTCACCATTAATCCAGAGTAACCCAGGTTTGAACCCAGGACCTCAAACATGCAAAGCATGTGGTCTCCCAATGAACTACATCCCCTCTGAACCTATTCCCACTGCATAATAAATCTATAATGAAAATTAAAATATGCCCACTTACAGATATCAACTTTCCTTATCAAGGTACCATCATACTGGTACACTCACCCACAATCACAAACATGAAAGCTCTGTTCCCTGAAGTGATGCTGTTATTGTTGCATTGTCTTCCTGAAATCTGACCGTAAAATACCCCAAACACACCCTTCAAAGGCGAGGCTGCATTACATTACACTTGACACAACAGCATATTTATACAAAACATCGGTCTTGATTTTCTACGTGGAAAACGAGCGTGTTCTTAAAGTTCATCTTGTAACCTAGTGGGAAATCTGACACTTTGCTTGTTTTGAAGAATCAGAACTTCCAACACCGATATGGTTCAATATTTACGTTGCACTGATTCAGAACAATGAATCATCTCTGAAATGATTCAGTTGTTTGTATTGGTAATAAGGTTTTAATCATTTAGAAATGTTATCAAATTCATCTTTGATTGGAAAGACAGAAGGTGTGGCCCCTGTGCCAGTTGGGCTCTGTTAGGGAGGCGTGGCCTCCGTCGTAGCCACTGTCCCTGTTGGCCATAGTAAAGGAGGCGTGGCTGCTGTCCTAGCTTCTGTGCCTGTGTGTCTCAGGAAAGAAGGTGTGGCCTCTGTTGTAGCCTCTGTGCCTGTTAGTCTTATTAAAGGAGGCTTAAATGGACAAATGTACCAATAAAACCTGATGACGTTGTATCATATTGGTAGCTTTTCATAAACTGGGATGTTGATCACACATCAAGATCCTGTCTCACGCTTATTTCTGGTATAAATGGAAACTTCATTTTGCAGCCATTGTTGGCTCCTTTAACAGCTCTGAGCTTAGAACAGACTCACTTTTAACTTTGGATAAAAGTATCTGCCAAACGATTATGTAAACCCTGCTGTGTCTGCCAGAGTTTAGCATCTTACACTTTTCCTGGTGCTTTTTTTGACCATTCCTTGTGTACGAGCTCAAGCTGCTGGTCAAATATGGGCTTCTTTTAGAGAGTCAGGGCTGGAGTGAGATGAATCAGAAAGAACAGAGCTGTCCGATGAGTCAGGAGCAGAGAGAGACATGTACAAAGCCAAGCTAAACACACACACACACACACACACACACACACACACTTTTTTCACACTTTTTATGTAATACCATTGCTGTATTCTGGGATGAAAATATTTCTTTTTTAACTTGATGAAAGATATATTGAATATGTTATAGGTTCAAGTGTGTGTGTGTGTGTGTGTGTGTGTGATTGTCTATTCAGAGACTGCTGGCCTAGAACTGTCATCTCGCTCCTCGATACTTTCCTTTCTCCAACGATTGCTAAATATACCACTGAAATGTCAGGTTCACTGGAAAACCTGTTCCAAGTCAGTTAAGAAGCAAAATCAAGGGAGAACGAGAAAGAGGGAACATTTCCCTAATATATCTCCGCAGGTCTGTCAACTAATATCAACAAATATGAGGTAAACATGTATGTTATCCAGTCCTCATCTGCTTCACAATGCAACTGCTGTTGTTTGCTCAATTACTACAGTCAAATATTTGACAAACTGTTTAATGCTTTATGAACAGCCATGTCTATTTGCAGTACGCTTCAATGTAAGTTAAATGCTTTTCTTTGGCATATTAGACCTCAGCAACTGCACCTAATGAGCTGCTTATCTAAAAAAAAAAAAAAAAAAAAAAAGGCAATATGCTATAGATTAAAACCTGAAAATGAGTGAAACATGCAGTGTGGCTTTGGAACTTCCTTTAAGAAACGAACGCTGCACAGGGGCTGTGTAAAATGGAAGCTGCTTCGCATAGACCCGTACCTAATGAGATGTAAAAGAAGTGATGGGAAAGTGTTTTTTTTTTCCAGACTGAATTCCAAGGTCGCTTTCCACCACTGTGACCTGTTTGCTGATGGAAACGCAATAAAGCCATGACGCTGGCCGCAATCGTGCGACTATTTTAGGTTTTAGGGGACGTTCATGTCTTTCCGAACAACAACGTGTTCCGCTGAGGCGCTCGACGGGTCACAGAGGATGAGAAGGTTACATGAACGTCCGTGTCTTTTTTGAACAGCAATGAAAAACAAGCCAGTAAATTCAAAACTAGGAATAAGAGTAACGTATGAGACGGATGTAGACCGGATCACACTAAGATTTCCAATCCACGAAGGTATTATTATACATGTTGCTGACAGGATTTGCTGACACATCTGTTTTACATGCTGGCTTTAACGAATACGCAATTTCTACCTCAAAATGCAAAATTCAGCTTGTTTTTTATGCAAATAGATTCTTTAAGCACCTGACTGCAACTCGGGAACGCACGTGGTAATTAATACAACTTTAAAAAGCACGTATTACATTTGCACAAGCCGGCATCTTCTATTCAAGCCAAAATAAATCCATTATTTTAACAATATTCCGTAGAAATGTCTCTGTTTCCAGATAATGGGATTGTTTATCAAAATGATGATGTTGTTTTCATCTTAGATGTTCGGCACACAAAGCTGTTTTGAGTACAGTAAGTAACAGAAAGTAGGTAATGTGGTGCGTAATTTTCTCAGGGGAAGGGGGAGGGAAGAAAACACCAACATGGCCAATCTGGATGGAAATAAAAACAATAAGTAGCTCCTGGACAGGATTCGGTTTAATTACGCCTGTCCAAACAGAGCTTTTGTCTTTTAGTAAATCAGTCAGGGCGTGAGAGTAAAAAAAAAAGTGACGCACCACCTTGTAGACAATTTTCTGGCTGATTCTCGGAGGTCTGTAATCAGGATTGTATTGAACATGGGATCGGTGCGTTGAAAAATGGGAACGGTGTATTCTTATCGAAAACCCACCAAGCTTTTATTAGTCTGCATATCGACGAAACATACCGAGCTAATCTAAAGTCCGTCTAATGAGTGAAAAAGAAAACCAAAATGGCACTGCAAATGGCCCAAAGAGACAATGGCCAGATTGCAGACAGGAATAATGGACTGCAGACCCAAATGGATTCTGGCCATTTCCAAACCCACTCAGTGTCATTACAGTCAGCGGAATGGTCAGAGGCACTTCAATGTTACAAATGGCAAAAACATCATGGAACTTGACACTGGCAATCAAACCTCGCTCTTAGCAGCCAAATTAGGCCCGCAGAAAGCCCCTCATTGTCAAATATAGAGACACTTTCAAATCACAGGAAGTGGGAGGTTGTGCCAGGTTATGCGACTGATCGAAAGCTTAGCCAAGCAGGAGGTCTTGCTGCTTTCTCGGCTGGTTCACGTGACTTCTCAGCTCCGAACTCTTTTGCAGATGTGGCTCTGGGAAAGTAGAGCGTCCGGTGCGGCCATCAAGCCTCTGTGACATTCAGAGTTTTAATAGCTCAGCGTTTTTAACAATCACACCTCCGGGAGCTCGGGGGAAGAGCCGAGAGAGGGCTCTGATAGCGTGCCTCGAAAGAAATGATGGAAAGCTAGCTATGGAGGTGGAGGTTAGATGAGAGGACGTCAGAGCAGAGAAATCAGAGCCCGTCCTGGCAAAGGAACACAATAATGATGCAAAATCGTGTGGGTGCTTGGCCGAATAGACAGAAAAACAAAATACGAGTCTGTCGTATTTTTTTCTTCTGTTTGAACCCGTTAATCTCTTCAAAGTCTTCCATCGTTCTTCATAAACCAGAACATTAGTGATGTTTACTTTCACTGATCACGTACTATTTGTCATATTATTATATCACACGCAGATTTATTGGCAAATCTTACATGGCACACGCAACTTGTTTACTCAACAGCAGGACACTTGAGTGTGTAGGCTGACTCTATAAACAAAGCATTAAGACGCACATTTTGCATAAGACCTGAGCTTTTTATTCAAATCGAGTCTCTTGAGGGAGTGACGAATCTGAATCTACATTCAGTTACAGTTAAAAAAAAAAAAAAAAAAAAGTCAACAATTAACTCAGTTTTGCAAAAGTAATGTTAAACATGCACCAACATAGAAAGCAGACTTAGGACTTGATTTTTTCCGTTGTGGGATGAAATGTAGTCCAAGTGACAAGTTATTATTTAGCTCACAAAGACTGAGGGATATCTGTGAAAATGTTAAGACAAAAATCCTTCTGTGATGTTCATTCTTCTCTAAAGAAGCTCTGATTGCATTTACTGGTCAGAAAGTAAAAACACAGCCAAAGAGCATGTCATCAAATCCAAACCTCATCTGAGGGAAAACAGCGCTAAAAGGTTTCATGTCCGATGTGTTCCCCATATGCAACCTTACTGACTAAATGAATTCAAATCCCATGAGGAACATGCTGGCAGGACTAAAGCTTCTTTCACCATTACTGTAGGAAGCACTGATGGCTTTTCAATCTAAACAAGGATGTGACCTCAATGGAGTGAAACTTGATTAGCGTCCTCCTATCTTTCACTAAACTCCGGATCATTAAGAGGAAAAGTCCAAGAGTAGATAAAAGTCGAAACCTTCTCCTTATTTGTCAGATCTTGCTACTGACTTTTAGGCAGGTATGATGGGATGTCTGGTTGGTTTCTTATATGTAACATTACGTTTTAATAAAAACAAATCTGTTCAGGGAAAAGTACCTAATGCATGAAACAAACATCACATGTTTGAGAGCCAAATCGCCCGATGATGCCATAGACCGGTTCATCGAGTCGTAACAATAATTTTCATATCAAAATGTCTTAAATGAAGAACAACTGATTTCTGAAGATTCGTTGTAAATCTGAAGATTTACAAGATGGAAATAGTTAGGGATGGAATAACTCACTTTTATTCCTGCAAAAATCACCAAAAAGTGAGTTTGAAATGAAAAACAAAGGACGGGGGGTGATTGGTGATTGCTTTTCTGAACAGTGGTGATCAGTTAGTGGTCACTGGGAAAATGATCAGTGACCGGTTGTTCAGAACAATTGTAATTAGCGATAGTTCAGTGGATACAATGGTGACCAGTGATTGATCGTTGGGAAAAATGGTGATCAGTGACTGGTCACTGGGAAAATGGTGATCCACTGATATTTGTTCAGAACAACTGTAATCAGCGATTGATCATTGGATACAATGGTGATCAGTGACTGGCCATTTGGAACAATGGTGATTAGTCGACAGGAATGATGGTGATTAGTGATTGTCAGGGATCTCAGTCAGGGATTACACATTGGTAGTGAGCTGGTAGTGAACCTGCTCTCTCAATTTGCATAACCATCACATAACGCAACAACGATGGCGAGCTAGTTAGTTAGTTGCACGCTTAATACAAAGGGGATCATCATGTTTTGTGTCGAGATCTGTGCTTCCCTAGAGATTTAATGACCTCAGATTATTTCTTTTACCATGGTGGAAATACTTGGTAAACAAGCTGTTGTTATTCACATTGCTCTTGGATTATATTGCCTTACCAGCTGGGATTCGACACTGCAAATGGGGTTATTATCTCCATTATCTCACCTACATTTGCCGAGTTCATGCTTTGACAAATTAGAGCAGGTAGGCAGTTTTTCTTTTCATTCGCCAGATGTTAGTGTTGGCAAGGATGCCAGGGCAATTTTGTAAAATGAGCATGTGGTGAAGAAGCCAAGCGGAATAGAAACATCTGCCTTAGGCTCCGGACTAGAAAAAAAAATAACTTGGCTGTCTTTGTATCCTTGTGGAGTTTGTGTCCACTCAGAGACACTCAGGAAGTGAGGCAGTAACAACAACTGCAACCACGCAAATGGAGGTGCGGTACAAAACCGAGGGTTTTGATGGAACATCTTTCCATGTAAAGCACACGTGCCTTGCACACAGCCAGCTTATATGCAAGCAGAGCTCGCGCGTGCCGTCTGTTTTGTTTAGCCATACTGAAATATTTGGGAGATCTGTCTTTAAACACGAGCGATTTGTTAGGATTGGGAGAACACCGGTTTGGAGTGGACACTGGTCAGAGCAGCCAGGAAGCGTCACTTGTTTAATCTGCTTACCAGTTCAATCTTAATACAAAGCAACAGCACTCTAAGAAACTTTGGCAGTTTGTAAACTAATTAAGACAGCAAACCTTTATCAAGCTACATGTTGTAAAGGTCACTGCGAGAAAAGATCCTCTCTAATCCCTCCATGCAGTGTTTAGTAACAGTGGCATCAAGCTGTGTTGGCGATTCACATACACTCCATAAAGGGCCTGGGTTTTAGAACATGGCTTCAAAAAAGGTTACCATGCTGACAAGCACATTCCCACAGCCTTAGTGTTTGAGCCAGTCAGATCCGTCTGGAAGACCTAAAACAACAGGAGAGTCGCCACACACAGCGCAACCACCAAGTGTCCATTAACCCTCAGATTCGGTTCATGTTCCCAGTGGATGTCCCACTGATGAAACCCAATTTTCTAGAAATATACAGATAGAGTGAAATTTGCTTTGAAATATTCTTAATTATCATCCCAGCTCATGTTTTGGGGTTCTCCTTGGGATAACTGGGAATGTAAAAAATACTGTATTATTAGTTGGACTGTAATAATTTGTAATTTGAGTAATAAGTTGTACCCAAAATGACCGGAACATAATCTCTGAAATAAATCATTTAAAAAAAAATGAGTCAGGACGTTTGGACATGAAACTGAATGTGTGAAGCTGAAGCTTCTTAGTTAACGTCCTATTTCTCTTTCTCTACAGGTGACAAAGTTTCCTCTCCACTATTAAACAGCTCCTTCCCAAGATTCCTTCAGTGAGGGATCTCGCTGTCTAGCATGACGCTGAAGCTGCCCAGAACCCAGAAGTTCTTTGCCCTGCTACAGCTAAACAGTCACTCTCCGTGACATTTTGCACTTGCAGTGTTCATTTGACAAGTTGAAATTTTTACTTTGGGATTTTATTCCCAACTGCAAATCTACTCTTACATTTGTGACCTTAGCTAAGGTTCGCTAAATGAAACACCTTCAAACTGCATTAAAATCACAATCTCCCAATTATTAAATATTTGATTATACTGTGGCCCCACACTTAAAATTTGTACGAACATATATAGAAACATATGACGGTTAAAGTTAGATTTAGGGGCAGGGTTAGCATTTCTTTTTATGAAACATCATCAATTTTAGCCATATTTAACTCGTGTTTGAATTTATATAAATTCCATTATGAGATAGGGTTTAATTAATAATATTTGTATTTTTATATAATTTATATATTTTCTATTTGTGTTGTATTTATTTGGTATTTTTTTCTATTGAATTCTTGTATTTATTCATTATTTATTATTAATTAATTATTCATTTGTAAGGTTTTATATTCAGCATTTAAAAGGACCAACTAAATTAATGAGTAGTCTGATTTGGAGACGTTTAAACCACCACAAACATGTATATATTAAGAAATACAATAAAACCATCATGTGCCTCAAGTGAATACATCATTACGATAATCCTCCATTCAGTGGAAAGTAGTCATTCTCATGAACTGGTGGGCCATTTTTAGCACTGTTAGATGTTTAAAATAATTCATTTGACCTGAAGGGTGAATAAGAGTCCAGGGTCAAACTGCTGTTAAACTGGAGCACAAAGGCTGAATTTTATCCACAGAAGCAGAAGAAGGTAACAGCAAGAAGAGACTAAACAGTCTCCAGTTTTGCCTTTAGTGCATCACACGACTGACCTTCAGTGTAGAGAGCAGGGATGACTTTAGAGAGCATGTATGTCCTTGTGGCCTGTTTGTCTGTCCTATCACAGAGCACATTTAGTGCAAGTAGGACAAGCTGCTTTCATTTCCTTAAGAGCATGATTTAATTATTGCTTTAATTATTCTACCACCATGGTGGCACATTCTTTGTCATATTAGCCTAATAACAAATTGCTCTATCCTGAAGACTTTCCCGTGGTTTGAAACTTAAAGTTACAGCTTTACAGTCAGACTGTAAGGTAAGCGCTGATACTGGAGACTCCTTCCATAAAATGTCTCCTTACAAAAAACTTCATTAACGATTATACATTTTCCTTTATTTGTTAAATAACAACACTTTTAAATCCATTTTTATTAGGCTTAGTTAAATAATCAACACCTTCTGAACAACCAGATTTAAAAAAAAAAAATCAATCAATGAAATAATGCAAGCTAGTCTTTAATGCCATTTCCAGAGCTTAATGATATGGATTTATATTATATATAAAGCACATTACAATCACAATATTTGCTATTAAATTACAACCCCAGCACAGTATTGTATCCAAATCATGTAACCGATATACAGAGGCAGTATTTTGTTACTTAACTGTTGGGTTTAAGAAAAGCCAGTCTCTTTCTAGTTCATGCATTTCTCATGTGCTTGTAGTTAATAGTTTTGACCTGAGTCTGCTCATCTAAGCATGGTGGAGGAAAAAGAGTCCGTAATGAATCAGCTAGGCATTAAGTATTAAGTGCAACCCATTCAAAGTTTTTTGGAGAATTTCATATGCTCACATACATTTTCAAAAGTCTTCCTCAATATCTCTTATATATCAGTCAATCTGATATGGTTAGAAGCTTGTGATTTTTAATCTCAGGACTCCCAGAGAGCAGATGGGTCCTGGAGTAAGGCTCCCAACCCTCATCTGCTTAGCTGTGTTTGGACTGAATCCTGAAAGTCACTCTGGAAAAAAGAAATGTAATACATGCTTTGCTCGTTAGAACTTCACGGGTAATGTAGACGTCAAAACCAGCTAAAGATTTCAATACGCACACTCAACACGTTGGAGATTTTGCTAACAAACAAAGCAGGCAACTCTTGGCCTGGTCCAGTCTGGTCTGGACTGAATTTTGCATCAGATTGGCCGGCCAAAAGAGGAAGCAGACTGTAATAAACTGATTTGTGTGTGTCCCATCTGTCAATATTGGCACAGGCCACTGTTTACACACAGGACACCTCTCAGCTGACCCGACTAACATGCCGAATTATTGAGACACTCTAAACAAACAGCAGTAAACAGCATTACATGGGCCAATTAACAGCATGGCCTAATATTTACTCCTTTATTTCACCTTGCAGCAGACGCAGACTTTGGCAGGGAACATAAGACGCACTGATTAACCTGTACAGAAAGCTTAAACTTGTGCTTTAATTCAGTATTAGTCGATTAGAGAAAGTAAGACTTGACACATTGACAGAAAATCTACAAACGTGTTTGGTAATCTTGGTTTTGGTATTTTCCCTGAATTGCAGATTTTACTGTTTAACTGATCTCGCACACTCTGTCAGCTTAACAAAACTTTTAATAAGGTTTAAAATTAGTTTGAGAACAGGAATACACACATCTAGGGTAGATCTGCAGTGTACTAGCTGCAATTGTGTTTGCCAGAGACTCATGCCAAACTAGCAGAACACCTTTCAGTGTGTCTGAGGTAAAATGTGCTATTAAAGTTGTTGTTTTTTTTCTTAAATAGTCATGAATTATAATTTGAATAGGACATACAATAGCAAATAAAAGCGTCGAAAGTGTAAACGGCTGAGTTTCTTGACAACCTAAGGTGCAAACCCCAAACTAACGTACTAAATAGTACGTGCAACTATTAGCTAGCGCACTATTTCGGCATACTTCTTAGTACAGTAGTATGCTGTTACCATACACATAGCGATTTCCTTCGTTTATGGATGTCTTGCATGTTCTATTTAAAATTTAAATAGGTAAATATCTATTTAAATATTTGATTGTATAGCCAAGCGAAAAGTGTTATATGAAAGAATATTATTAATAAATAAACCGAGAAGTAGACACTATTAGACGTCATGACGTAGTCTACAATACAGAGACGTAAAGAG
Organism: Parauchenoglanis punctatus; assembly: GCA_030068025.1. Taxonomy (NCBI): domain Eukaryota; kingdom Metazoa; phylum Chordata; class Actinopteri; order Siluriformes; family Auchenoglanididae; genus Parauchenoglanis; species Parauchenoglanis punctatus. The sequence goes on along the minus strand of JAQQZU010000018.1, from coordinate 14,541,502 downwards.
TTGCGTAGCAACGAAGGTAAAGTTGAGGGTTTCTGTCTGTTTGTGTCGTGAATTTGATATAACTTTTTTTAAAATGGTGACGATAATGTTAACGCAATAGTGGAATAACCGAACCGTATACGCCCTCGTTAAGTACGAGGCAAACCGCAGTCTCTGACCAGGCTACACATTAGCCTGCCTGCCCCAGACAGAGTGAGTGAAATCACCGCGGGCTCCATTTACAAGTCAAACTTCCGCGCTGTTCCCACGCGCCCTCAGCTGCACATCACCGAGGACGCTCGCGCTCAGCTATGGCATGTCGCACTTTCCCCTCAGAGTCTAAACGCTTTTGTGCTCGAAACACACAAGACCTTTACCTCACTGTTTAACCCTGAATACACCCTTTTTACACCTTTTCTTTAACTATTTAACCCCAATAGACCCTTGTAAGCCGGTTCTATAACCTGAACACACCATTTTATATCATAAACCACTGTGAACCTGAGCACAAGCATTCTTACCTTTAAAACACATTCATACCATACAGGTACTTTTTATATGAGCACATGGTCATTTATAACCACACAGCTTTAAACCTGGACTTATTCCTTCACTACATAGGCTACTGTACATGGATACCCTAACATACATGATAGAAATCCCGAACACTGATTTTGATATCCTAAACACTGACACTGACTACCTGTGTGACCACCTTATATGAGTCCATAGCCATTTATAATCTGAATGCACATTTGTCCCTATACTGAACACCAGAAAACCATAATTTATATCCCAACTACGTGATACTAAGTCCTGAACACTGATTTTGATTTCCTAAACACTGACATTAGATCTTGAATATCTATTTGACCACGATATACAAGAGCTCATAATCTTTTATAACCTTAAAACACATTTTTCCTTGTATTGAACACCAGAAAACCGTGACTTATATCTTCACTACATACGGTACCCTACATGATATAAGTCCTGAACACTGATTTGGATATCCTAAACACTGACACTCACATCATGAATACTGATCCGAGCACCACAGCCTTTTATAAGCAAAATACACATTATTCTTTGTTTTAACACCAGAAAACTAGGATTTTCACACTCACTACATACATGTATACACTTACATACACGATATAAGTCCTGAACACTGATTTTGATATAATAAACACCGACACTTAGACCTTGAATACCTATTTAACCACCATATATGAGATCTCATAGTGTTTTATAGCACGAATACATCTTTTTCCTTGTATGGAACACCAGAAAACTGTGATTTATTCCCTCACTACATACATGTATAGCCTAACATACATGATGTAAATCCTGAACACTGATTTGGATATCCTAAGCACGGACACTTGTGTCTTGAATACTTATCTGAGCACCATCTACTCGATAAGCACATAGACCTTTATAATCAAAATACATCCTTTTCTTTGTACTGAACAACGTGGATTTACACCCTTAACTATACATATATACCTCAAACACAGGATATAAATCCTGAACAATGAATCTGACATTTAGCCCTTGATCTTTAACACAAAATCATAACAGTACCTTTAGTACCTTCTTGTTTAATCCCATCACACCACTATAACCTGAACTCAGACTTTTACACTGCTTTGTTCACCCTAAAAAGTGTTTTAGAGCTTTGTTCTTACACTGGACACCTGAAAGCAGATTTATTTCCTTATTATATACATTTATACTCTAAAACACATGCTGAACACAGATTTTGATATCTTATTAAACACTGGTACTTAGACCTTACACATTTTTGCACCATAAACAGCTTTGGTCATATGTGCACATCTAAGTCCTGAATACTTGTTTCTCAAACCTGAACACTTGAACACACGTTCCAGCATTTCGCACCTTGAGCACGAGCGCGTTTTAGCCTGCTCGCACACCTGAATCGCACCTGCGTATAAATCACAGCTGGTTACACTCCGGGCGCGCGCATTCTTTTCCATTACCCAAATACAGATGTTTAAGCCCTACACAGAGTTGTCTATAAGCCTTAAGTCATCATGTCCAAGAAATGTCTAGAAGTTACCTTTCTTTTCCGGCGTCGCGCACGAGCCCAAGGAAATCAGCAAAGAAAAAAGGAATCCGGTGTTGGCCAAAGTCTCCATTTCGTCTCTTTTAACGCTTTATAAGTTTCTCTCGGTTTGTATTCTTGTTACTCCATAACTGTAACTAGTTTCCGCTGGCGGACGTGTGTGTGTGTGTGCGCGTGCGTGCGTATATCTGTGTGTGTGTGTGTGTGTGTGAAGTTTTGTCCCAATACGCGGAACCTCTCCCGACTTAAAACTTTTGACAGCTCCTCCTTCGCCTTCTGCACTGAAGAGTGAGAGTGGAGTCTATTCTCCTCGTGCTCAATCCCAAACCCCTGCCTCCACCCTATCCAAGTGCACTAGGTGAAGTGCTACACAAGGGCTCCTTCGCCCTATGTAGTGCTCTAAATGTCCAATAGGGTTCCAGAATGTGTCTTGGAGTTCTGACGTCATTTAGGAGGTAGAGAGGGAGGCATCCAAGAGAAAGGGTTCCAGTAAAAAAAAGAAAAGAAAAGAAGAATAAATAAATAAATAAATTAAGGTATGGGTTCTCACATCCTCATAAGTCCTGGAAACAGCATGACTGCAGTTTTTTTTTTTTTTTAAATTTGCTGCTGCTGCAACACACCTCACTGAACTCATCAGCTCTTTAACAAGAATCAGATGTTTGAGGGGGGAAAATGCAGAAATGTCTACTCTGAGAACCAGGGAAATTTTAGTGAGGTTTAGCTGCAGAAATGTAACCCACTTCACGGTGTGTTAAATAATCCAAATAAACATTCCAGCTCAAGAATTCCAACTAAATCAATCCAGCTAAATCCCTCAATCATCTGAAGACCCAGTTAAATAAATCCAAATAATAAATCCAACTACAGAAACACGGATTAATCAATCCATCCCATCGAATGAATGCTAAACCAATTTCTAATTTTCTAATCTTCATTATTTTATACTTCCAATAGATAAACCATTTATGATAGATAAACCATCTATTCTAATAGATAAACCAGCAAACATTCAGATAAACTGCTCTGAAATATGTCACGTATTTACATTTAAAAAAATTCCATGAAGTTTCTATATTGGACAACTGGAGATACTACGTCGGAGGGTAAAAAAAAAACCTTCCAAAAGTTTTCATAGCTTGCGACAACACCTATGCACAATTCCAAACCTAATTCCTAAGTCCCAATCTTGATCCTTTAGTCCTGTGCACTTTCAAATGTAAAGTTACCAAACGGTATTTTTCCATGTCACTCAAGGGCATGTGTCTTTAGTATGCAGATTTAACCTGGGAAGGGGCATGTTGTCTATCTTTAACTAGCGTTTATTGTAAAGCTCTAAAAAGCTACAAGGTCTTCCGTTACTTTAAAACATTTTTAAAGGTACAATAGGCTATAATTCATGTTTTCATGTAACAGATACACACTAAAGGTACAACACTTGAATGCTTGATGAAACCACGTCAGCAGCAAAGAAAATTCCAGTTTGGTATAGCTTTATTTCTGACACGGTGATTCATCAAATCTGTCTCATTGCACCAGATCATTAAATTAAATATGCAGGATTTGGAAATACGAGTACACTTGTGTCCAAAACCGCACCCTGCTCACTATACAGTGCAGTACTTTGGGGATTTTAATGTGTTGTAGCAAAGTTCTAAAGTGTAGAGTAGAATATTCACTGATTACATGTCTTCCCGCAATTCACCGCACAGGGTTATTGTCCATTACGCAATACCCATAACACACTTTGCAGTAGTGTAAGGAATAAGGAGTAGGGCACAATTTCAGGCACATTCAGTGCTGCTTCAGTTTATATTTCCCATTTGCCAAATGAAATTCCTCATTTAACTCAGTTTGAGCTGAGAGAATAAGAGTCGTTCTCGGGTGCCACAACCTCGAAAAATCTTAATTCATGACTTTAATGAGCTAACCAAGCATGGAGATTAGTTTAGGGTGTATTGACGTGCTTGTACTCTCACTCTGTTGTCTCTGAGATGTGACGCCAAATTGAGTTTAAAGTTTCACAGCTGGCACACAATAGTCCTGGAGCACTGAAATCCCGGCAAAGTTCCACCGGAAGGAAAAATGTACTTACTAATTTGGGAGATGCTTTTATTCGAAGCTTTTTACAATCCAATCCAGGCTGAAAATGAAGCAGTTGCTCAAGGTCTTACATCTCAGTAAGGAATAAAGCACTCGAGGGTGCGCAGTTACAGGAAAATAATCAACAACAGTGTGGTGCGATGTTGTCTGACACAAAGCAGAGTTACCCACAGTTGATTATTTTCCACTAACAGCATGCCCTGAAGTGCTTTATTCTTCTCACACCACAGTAATTTGCCAACAAATACAACTGAGAACATCTCATACTTTTTATCCATTTATAGCTATATTTAATGTTGTGGAAGTTCTCTCCTTCAGTTGACTCTGTTTTTTCCCTCTTTTGAAGGTAAAGACAAAGTATGCAGCTTGCCATGTTATTAAGAAGCCTTTTACCGTGGAGACGAGAAGTACTCTTTTCTGTGTGTCTGATAACTTTGTATAACGGGACAACTCTAAAGAAGATCGGTTGTTTTATGTTTTAGTTTTAATGAATGAACTCCACTTCAATTCACGCCATGGAGTTCTTAGCCTCCGCCTCGTCCGTTAGTTATATTTTGTGATATTTTCTACATGCTACATTTTATGGCTGCTTGGAAAATCCCGTACAAAGTGCATTATACACATTTTGGAAGCAAATAACACTGAAACATTCCATTAGGCTACAATTCTCCTGAAGTGTTTGCAGATTTAAGTCTGTCCTTATTTGTTTCACAATATGACACTAGCACCATGTTCATTTCCATCTCCAGTTAGCTGAGCAATCTGCAAGGCAGTTAGTTGTGAAATCTTTCTGTGCCAATTTGTAGTGATTTCACCAGACATCCTGGCGTTGAGCAGATACCTGCTATTTCAGCTGTATTATTATGGTGGAGTCAAAGGTGAACATACTTGAGGGGTTTCCAAAGATCATAGAGTTTTTCACATGGGTCAGAGCACAGGAAAATCCGTTCTTATTAGGCTTTCAAATAATAATATTTGTATAGCAGCTTTCTCATCCAAGGGTTCTTAATCAGAAAATATGCAGGCCCATTTATTTTAAACATCCTTCAGTAATATGCACTTTAATAATGATGTTTCATTAAGAGATTTAGTGTAGTGTAGTGAAATTTTTATTAGTCAAGAAGACAACAACTCGCATTAGACTTATGACTTAGGTATTTAAGAGTGGTATTTTACATACAGTATGCGTAAAAGGAAATGGTAATCATTGTTGAACGTTTGTGTAATTAAGGCAATTATTAATTAATGTGTAATTAATAAACCACTCTACAGCCATGACCTGTGTTCATAATGATATTGTAAGATTTTTATATTGTACTTCACACAGTAGTAAATGACAATAACACAATTATGAATTATAACACCATCAAATCAAAAATACAAGGTTTAAGTTCATGTAAATATTCCTTTCCAATGACATATTCATCATAAATCACTGATCAAGTAACATAGACCAACATGACCTCAAGCTCACTTTAGTTATTTTCATTGCAAAATCACAGTACTCTTTGGTTTCATCATTGTAACCATGGCAACTGTACTTGTGGTTACATTGTGATAAAGGTAACTCGAGGTAACATTGGTACTCAATCACAAATGTTCCCAAAACTATAACATTTCTCTAGCTATATTGCAACATTGGAATATCGGGAATGAAATATTTCCAGTGTGAGGAATCTCCTCACATTTGCGCAGTAACAAGACCATTTTTTTTATCAGAACTTTGTTCATATCTCCCTTGCCTCCAAACCTGCGGTCTGATTGGTCAGGAGGTAAAAAGTGTCTGATGTTACTGTGCTTTTCTGAAAAGTATAGCTTCTTTCACCTTGCTTCCAAATAAATGACCAACAGATCCAGACAGCAGCACTTGAGCTTCAAAATCCCAACAGAATTCCATAAAACATGCGCTAGTGACAAGTGCGAAACCTCCTTATCGGGAATAGTGCACTTTTGGGAACACATAATAAGATGTAGGTGATACATTAGACACTATGATGACAGGATGGACAAAACAAAACCGAAAAAAAACCCTCAATAATCTCCTGATCTACACTGTGTACAGCAGGCAATTGTTTAAATATCACTCCACCATAGCACGCCATGACTCCCCATTTATTATGGCTGTGTAATACCTCAACAACAACATGTTTACGTTCCAGAGCTTTCTGAGCACATGCAATATAAATTCCAACACCTTGCAGCGTTCAGAAACCCACATCACTTTGTCATAATAATGTCTTTCAGTCCTCCGATGCCCCACAACCTGGAACACGCTAATGTTGGACATTAATTCTCAAGAGCTCCATTCCGGCAAGCCGAGCAAGGCACAAATCTTGATAATGTCTCCGGCCAGACTGAGAGGGGACGTGACTGAAGGATCTCATATATCTCTAGTCAGTTCCACGAGCTGTTATTGAATTATAGTAAGCGTGTGCCTCAGGGAATGGAATTCGCACCGGATATGAGGAGTGTGGAGCAGTGGGAGAAAGAAGGGATGTCATCAACATCGTATAAATACATTAAATTTGATATGAACCCACGAGATAAAGATGTAACAGGGGATTTCTGAACAAGACCTGATTTTCTAAAATACAGAAGGGGGTTTCTCTATAAACTCCTCAACCAAGCTCTGAATGTAGGACTGTCTAGGCAGAAGGTTGAGGGGTTAAATCCGGTTAGTCATGTATTTCCCATTCGCACCTCATATATCTTTTGTTTACAATACCATGTGTATTTTGTTTTGGTTCATGCCTTGTCTCCTCCCTTGTCCATGTTATTGAATGTCTCTCTAGTGTCTCATAATTTCGTTCACCTGTTTTCAGTTTGCCCCTTGATTATGATTGATGATCTCTGTATTTAAGTCCTCATTTTTGTTTGTTCTTAATATATGCTCAGTGTTCTTTATATATGCTCTGTATGCTCAGTGTGTTTCAACCTGTCAGTACCAAGCCTTGCTATATTGCCATGTTGCTATTCTGGTTTTGATTGTTGTTCTGCCTGATTACTGCCCTGCCCGTTTTATGCTGTACGCTCATCGCCTGACCTCTGCCTGATTCCTGACTACAAGTTTACGCCTGTCGATTTGACTTGTTTATAAGCTTCAATAAGGAAAGTTTTACGTGCACTTGCGTCCACACCTGCCTTCCTGACCGGATATCATTGATATGGTTAAGTTTTCTGTGAAGAGACATTCATTTAACATTTTTGGAAGGTGTCTCCAGGTCTCAGAGCTAAAGAGGGATTTGTGCTTAGTGCTTTCCTGGTAACTTTTTGTCTAATTAATTAACTTGTCTAATTACAAATAAAATAAAGATGGTGAGGGAGCAACTGTTTATAGCTGATCTATCCTATAACGTGAAAACGGGAACTTGGTCAAATGTAATTAGAAATTGATAAAAACAATGTGTCACTCTTTATTTAAAACAATGATTAGTATTGACATTAGAGGACACTTTAAACACTTTGAGACATGCTATTATTGGAAAATAATCAACTCCATTTGGTTATAATAGCACAAATGTAGCACAAAACATTTTCACACCCAAGAAAAGTGTTTTTGATAAAAGTATAAAATGTATTATGGTTTTTCATTTATGAGTTTCATTGTCTGTGTGTAAATAATAAATCCCAACCATTTCAGTTCCTTATATTAATAAATATGAAGAAGTATATAACCCTAGCTTTGGATTAAATTTGTAAATTTGATGTAAATCAGCATTATATCTGTCTTATTTGATATGATTACTGTGTCCATGATCTGTGTGATGTAGTATGATGATGTAGCAGTAATGTCTGAGATGTCTCGGCCCAGCGGACCAGCCAGCGGAAAATCTAAACACATGACAGGTACGTTTCTGGTTGAGCTACCTGTGCTTGACGGGAATTCACACAGATACTACATTCGAATGACTTCAGAGTGTGAGCAGTCTGACTGGAAATGAGAAGCTTCCAGTGACGTCATTGTTTTATCCAAGTTGAAGTAAAACAGAGTCCAGATAACAACAAGAATGTAAGACCAAAAGAATCTCTTCGTATGCGTAAAACTTTTTAGTTTTGAGACAAATGGAGGTCAAGGAACCAGATCCAACTGAGATCGAAGCTGGAGATTAAATGAGAAACATATGGTTCGGTTAATGAAAAGCTTCAACTGGAAGATTATTTTAATCCCACAGCAGTGAATCTGAGCTGAATGTGATCTGAGCTCCCCGTGTTCTCCCTAAACCCTGCTCAGTGCTTGTCCTGCCCTCTGATGAAATTCTACCTTGAAATTATATAGTGAGCGCTGATTTTGTTGCTTTTGGGATTGAAAACAGAATGAGCTGAGATTGTTTGAGACAGTATATGAGAAATATCACTGGTAAGGTGATGTCTTTGACCTGCATTGGGGAAAATTGCTGTCATGGGGTTCTCCATTCTTCAACCACACAACAACGCCTGCTTGTGTTACTTGACTTTCTGCACAGTTTTGCACAAAATACGCTAATCACGAAATCACATGTCTAACAACAACATAGCACTATAATCAAGAACAATCTCTGTTTTCTTCAAGTAGAAGACAATCATCCAAATGTTCTACACCTCCTGCTATATATACGAAGTTTTCCAAATATCATTATATAATATTTTACAAATGTTTTGTAATAATAATATACCAAATATCAATATATAATGTTTCATAAACAGATACCAATACGAATAGGAATATTACCCTCACCACACACACACGTCTTACACCTAAACTCAAACTTTATTTTTTTATTCGGCTTTTTAATTTTTTCTCTTTACATAAAATCTCTAATTAAAATTTTCAAAAATAAATAATTTTTTTTTTATCTCTTTGCAAGTAAGCTAATCAGTCAAAACTGATAGATTCCTGTCAAATAATAATAAGTATCAACACACACGCACACACACACACACACACACACACACACATTTCTGCAGGGGTCAAGAGCAGGTTCAAGGGTGCCATCTGGGCGTGCTAAATTATTCCCAGTCCTATTATCGTATTTTTAGATCACAAAAAAACAAAATCCGTGTCGGCTCAAACAACACACTCTGATCGTTACAAAGATGTCCAAGGCTGCTTCTTGTGTGCAAAGTGTTCCGGGTCAAGGTTTATTTCACTGGAACATTGGAAGTAATTATGTTGGGTATTGATGCAGAAGGGATGATGTGCGGAGCAGGAGGTGTCTCAGAGCTCAGCTTTAATCTCACGCGACAGAGACCAGCTGGACCACGGAGACGGCGTCCAAAGCACAAAAGAAGACGAATATCAACTGTTTATAAGTGCTGTGTGATGCCGAATGGTGTTCTGCTCTCAGGCCTAAAAATGATGATGATTAGCCTAATCAAGGACAAGAAATGAAAGCTTTATTAATTAGAATAAAACTAATTTTTTAAATTGTTTTGTATAGCCAATTTGCCATGCATATTTTAATGTCCTGATTCACTTACATCCCTGTAGTGCATTCTGTCCATCTAATCACGGGCTACACAGATGCAACTGGGGAATTTTAAGCCATTTCTTGGATCAAACATTAATCCATGTTCCTTGTTATTTCTATTCTAAATAGGGGTCTGTAATAAAGCCCATGTGCTATTAATAATTAGCCAGCACTATCAACTCTGCCGATTAGTCATCGCTGCCAAGCGTAATTTAGGGCGACTCCTATGTTATTTAGCTGTTTTTATGTCCTGAAAACATTCCACTAATGGGTTGCAGGTCTTGACTCATTCTAAAGATCAGTCAGTGCTGGGGAAAAATGGCTTTTAGGAGATTTTTATCCAAATTGACATTTTTTCCACACATTTTGTGATTTGTCAATTCTCCCTCCATTCACCCCTGCTACAACAACTACGAGGAGGGTGAAGGCTAACACGGGCTTCCTCGAAAAACAGTAAAGCCATCCAGCTCCATCTTTTCAAACTGCTGCTCATGCTGCGTCACATGGCAACGTAATTCACTCGGCGGAAAGCCCAATCTGCCGTCCTCCGCATACATGAACTCACAGATGCCCGTGATTGCGGTGTGAGTTTTGTCAACAAAAATTGTGATGATAAGTATTTGTTGAATACATCGATAAATGACCTTCTATTTCATGATTAACAAAACAAAATTTTAAATCCTTGTCAAAATTAACACTGTGTGATTGGCAGGGCTAATAAGCCTACTATTTGTAATAATAATAATAATTATTATTGTTATTGTTATTGTTATTATTATTATTATTATTTTCAAAAACATCAACTATTTGGTTTGAAAATCCAGTTTAAGAAACTCAAGGTTTTATTTTTTTTTTCTGCCAACAATACCTTTTGACATCTCTACTCTACTACTAAGAAACATAAATCTAGGTTGAAGTCAGGTAAATTGTTCCACTTTTCAGGTTTCAGTCTCTAAACACACCAATGCAACACCCACCTGCACAAACTCTGACCTGCAAATCATTTCAAATGTTTCAAATCATCATGCCAAATGTTAGAATGACAGAATGAAAATATTTGCAGCAATTTGCTATAGAAGCTAGCAAAACAATGTGGATTTTATTTGCAGTACGACGAATTAAATTTAGTCTCATCTAGCAAGCTAACCTAAATAGCTAATATTTGTAGAGAACATTGTCTAGCCAACTACCTAATTTCATAGCAAATTTGTAAAAATGTGTACACGCAGTGAGGTCGTGATTGGATTTAGTTTGTTTTCTTGTAGATAAAGTATGCCCGTCTTCTTTGCTGCCAGGTAGCATTTTGCTCTTAAATCAGTAACAAAGGACTATTTTTTTAAAGCATAGAATTAGGAAATACACAAAAATTACTTGCTTAAAATTATGTTTTCAAATTAACCAATTATTTTCCGTCGATTATTCTGGTAAAATGATTGAGTGTTGTGATTTGTGGAAAAAAAAGTGAATGTAACAGGTAACAAGGTTAAGTGAACATGATATAAATGTACATTCTTCATGACATATAATGAATGACTCATGGAAAAGGATGCTCCAAGACATGCATGAGATCTTAAATAAGCCAAATTCACACATTAATGCAAAAGCAATGATTTTTTGAAGCATTTTAAAGGTAAAAAGTGTAGTTATGGTGGTCTGAAACAGGTACAAATGCTATTATTTTTAAGTGTTGTGGATGTCTTTTACCTTTACATACAAATTTGTAAATGTAACAGAAGTGAGACTAAAATATCACAAAAATAGATTGTTTTCTAGATGTGTTTTTAGGTTATGGATAGAACTGTCAAAGTCTGTCTTGTAAAAGAGACTCATATCTTACTAGGAATGACACTAACCTGGGTCAATAAAGGTTAAACAAATAACAGCCCTGTTCTACATATATACGCTGAGAACATCTCAGTAACAGTGGGGAAATAATTAGCCCTAATTAACGAAAGAAAGATAACTGTAGCTTTCCAAAGCAGCTGCTTGTCTTCGGATCGTTTTCAGCATGGTAATAAAAATGCAGAGATCGCACTGCATCGCATATGCAGTATTTATTTTCTGTTTCAGGGTCGCGCTTAAATGAGAGGCTGCTGAAGCCAAGGTAAGATGGATTTGTAAACTCTTGCTGAGCGTGTCTTTGCAAAACCAGGAAGATTACCTACATAAAACCCCATCTATGCTGTGTATGTAGTATGAAAGGAATGGCATGGAAAATTCATTCATTTAAATATGATGGATAAATAAATGACTATTTATTGAAGTAGGCTTGTTAAGGGGAACACTTTCCTTTAGTAGGTTCTGAAACCCATACACAAACACTGGTTTCTTATATTGCCCAGTACGTTTGATATAAAAAAAATCCTCATACGAAATAAGACAGGAATAGCTTTAAGCCCAATGAGACCTCAGCTTTATTGTTCTCCAGATGTAGCTGATCAGCCAACATACTGTTTGGTGTTCGATATTTGTTTTTGAGTGGTTTGCTTTTGGGTTGTTTTGCTGTGAGCCTAATGTAATATAAGTTTATCTCACCCAAAACTTTATCCATAAGTAAGTTCCCAATTCAGCTTCTAAAAACATCACTAGGCTCTGATTTTGAGATAACTTATTTTGTAAAATAGCAGAGATAGTTCATATTTCAATGGGCCGAACTTCAGTAGACCAGGGATGGTCCATAAATCAAGTTTAAAACGGTACAACTTTGGTGTTTTTTGAGGCAGATATTTACAGAAATGTTTTGTATTTTAGAATTTCCAAATTAGTTGTATTTGGGATATGTGAAAACTATTTCTTTATTGGTGTAAATAAATTATATTATCATGATATATGATAATGCCATCATGTCATCACACACCTGGTAAATAGTGCTGGACTAATCACCCTGGAACAGTGAGATTTGTTTTAAATTTGTAGTTGCCTAGTGGACAAGTATTTTCAGCAAACAGAAAAAGAAAAATATAGTTGCAAGCAGCAATGAGGGGGCCAAGCAGGCCACCAGTGCAGAGTCACCATGGCAACTTGATCTGCTCACATTAAGAGCATGGCTGTAACCACTGACAGCAAGTTTTATTTCAATTGACCGAAGATTGGGTGTAACTAAGATATGACCTCACATCCTGTTTGGTAGATTCGCCACTGATTCCAATAGACCGTAACAGACGAACACTTTTGAAAATTAATGACTCGTAACTTTCATGAATTTTGGTCTGAAGATCATCTCTGCCAAATTTGATGAATATTGGACGAAATTTGGATGAAATTTTTACGAAAATCCAAAATGGCAGCTGTGTATTTTGCTACATTTGTTGGATCAGTCCATAGTGCTGCTGTATTTATCATGTCCTATCTTTGGAATCTCCCAAAATATCACCTGACACAAGAATCACTTTTGTTAAGCAAAACACATCAACACTTATAAGAGAAAAACTTGTTTTTGCTTATTGCAGTGTCCCCCAATAATCAAATAACACAATTTTAAACGCATCAAAATGTTGCGGAGATATGCCCTTACTTCCTGTTTGGAGGTGTCACCTCCGAATTCAAATAGCTTTGAAAATCAATTGGTTTTGAAAAGAAAAACCCATCTGATAACTTTTGTGAAGCTTGATCTAAAGATCAAGTTTGGTGAAGATTGGGCAAACATTGTGAAATTTTTTAAATCCTTTTAATAAAATCCAAAATGGCAGCCACATCAACTGTTGACATGAAAAATTGCTATATATCAGTCTTGGGACCTCATACAGTATCACCAGACACATGAATCAGTTTTTAAAGGTAAACACATCAGCAGTTATTAGCCAAAACAGAACACTTGCTTATTGCAGTGCCCCCCAGTGGTCAAAGCTTTTTAATAATTATACTGTTTAAACACAACTGTTTTGGCGATAGGAAGGGGAAATGTTTCAAAATGATTAGTAATTATTTTTAGTTTTTTTTTTTGGCAGCTTTTCTTTACTTTGCTTGGGATTTGGGGGCAAATGAATCAAACTCCAACCCCCAACAGATGGTGCCTATAGTAATGTGCAAATGTCTTGAGCACAGGGAATGAAATGCTGTAGAGCAAAGATACCATCAAAAATAATGAAATTATATGTATCTATGTAAAAAAAATACTATAATGTACAGTAAAAATTAATAAATAAAACAAAGTCAATATTTGGTGTAGGAGCAAACGCTTTTTTTTTTTTTTAAATTTGTGCAGTTTTACAAGAAAATGAGTTGGTATGTTTTACTGAACATTTTGCAGAACCAGCCACAGTTGTTTTGGAGACTTTGACTGCAACACTTGCTTCTTTTTTTCCATCCAAAACCCACGAATCTTCATTATGTTTTTGTCTGAAAAGTGGTCTCTTACATAATATGTTGCTTTCTTTACTGACATTCAAACATTTTTTGTAACTTTCAATTTTGTGCTGGAAAACTAATGTTTGGAAATCTAAAATGTTTTTGTACTGACTCTATAATATAGAAGTCATAAAATAAAAGTCTACAACAAAGTTTGTACTAAAACAATAGGGTGTCTAAGACTTTTGCACAGTACCCTATGCCCATGTCTCTGGAAATTTTTAGTTCTGAAGCAGTAAGCAGAGTGAAGAGGTTTATTAGATTTAAATATAACATACCTGGAATTCCATATGATGATAATGTACGTAGTTGTTCTGTGTTATGATGCTTTGTAGCTAAATAAGAGAAATGTGTAGATTCTTTTCTACCTGGCACTTCTGAGGAATACATGTGTCCAGGTGTATCCATGTTTAAGCAAAAATGGGTCATGAATTCATCTGTGAAAAAAGTTGGTAACACATTCAGGTTATGTGGTTTCATATGAAAATATTTAAGTTTAACTTACCATTGCCTGTTGTGTAGGAATGAATGTAGGTGATCACCAGTAGAACCAGCAGAAGTATACGTGTATTGGTGAACATAGCTAATGATGGTGGTGGAAACTAACTGAGTAAATAAAAGAAGGAGGGCTGCTGAGCATATTAATAGTCAATAGTGAAGAAACAGTTAAAAAAAAGTTTCGCAGGAAATCCATATATGGCTTTTAACCCAGAGCAAAGCAAAGCAAAGCAAAAAAGCTGTGAAGCACCATAAGGACAGTGAAGAATTCCCATACACACACTAGCCCTAACCCTGGCTATTATCTAGCAGGAAGCCTTAAAGATCTGCAGGAGTAAAACTGCAACTTAATGCAGTGTTCAATGCAGTACAGCTGTAGTACAGTGTTTAGTAGAACATGCTTGTTGCAAACTTTATCATTCATGCCATCTTATTAGGCTCAACCATGTCACTCCGCGTTGTGTTTTCTTCACTGACTTACTGAAGCCACCACTATTTGATTTAAAAATCATGAAGCTTGTCTATAAAGCCAAGAATCTATCACACATCACTTATCCCCACCTATCACCACTTATAGGTGGAGCTATAGGTGTAATGTCGTGAGCCACTATGGCGTATTATATTGTGACACACCACGCTGATTGAGTTTTGGCTTACAAGACAAGACATGAAAAGAGAAGATATTAAAAAATATTTCGGTTTAAAAGAAAAGAAGAAGCGAAAATATAGTGGTTTAAAAGAAAGGAAACTGAAAGAGGAATTGTTGTAATTTAAAGCGTACAGGTGCTTTTCGAGGGACAGTTTAGTGATAGCTCAGCTGATTAACACTGGTGCTTCTAGAGATGGAACTAGCCTATTCAAATCCCTGCCTTGGCAAGGGAAGTGTTTAACCCCTGTCACATGTAATCCCATACTTAATTTACTACATATTTTGGTTCTGTTTATATCAAGCTCTTTCGGGCCAACGGGTTTGGGTTCCCTACCATACACTACCGGTCAAAAGTTTGGGGTCACCTACTCTTTTTCATAAGTTTTTCTTTAGTATTTTTGCTTTCTACGTTGTAAAACATTACTGAATACATCAAAACTATGAAGCAACACGTATGGCATATACTGAATTA
>JAQQZU010000018.1:14512728-14525815 GCA_030068025.1 Parauchenoglanis punctatus | reverse complement strand
AGAGAGAGAGAGAGAGAGAGAGATGTAATTTTAGTGACAAGCAACAAAGACTGAAACCTGACATCTGAAATAAGACATTTTCAAATTAAATATGACGCCATAAAATCACAAATCCAAATGTTTGGCTCTTTTGACAAATCCTATGGCGCGTATGGTCCAATTTTCTTCAGTTCCCTTCTCACAACTTTAGTTCCTACCTAATTCATTCCCATTTACTGAAAAACCTTGGCGCTGTCATATATAACCTCTCATTAAATGTGCACAAAGACAGCTTGCTTTGCTAAGCCGGAAATGACGCTAATATGAAGGCTAGCATGTGACATGTACATCGAACAAACAATTTTCACACTGATACCTGCACAAGTTGTGTTTAACTATTCAGCTTTAGAAGCTTTATAGCTACTACCATTTCTTATCAGAAATAGAAAATACGCTAAACAGCGTTATCAAGAATGATCAAGGTTAGCAAGCTCTTGAGAAAAGCTATTAATACTCACACACCCTGTGCTTGGAAGGAGTTCTTCTTCATGCCTTCCAAATGAATACATGTAAAAGTAATTCCTTACTAACATACAAGGGGTGTACCTGACTTCTTCAAAAACTCTTTAAATTAAATAAATAAAAAGGCTTTTCTGGACTGCTAGATTAGAACGCCGTTCTGATGGCAGTCCATGACAGGCAGGTCCTAGAAAATCCCATCCGTGTAATTGCCTAGCACCTCAGTGCTCAGTATCTCTCAGCTGATATCTAAATTGCAGTGTAAATTACATGGTCCTGTCAGACAGCAGGCTCTCGGCAGGAGAAAATGAAAACCTTGAGCCTGTTTTCAGCTGAGCATCATTAATACAGCGAAAGCTGCAGCCACTGTAGCTCGGCTTTTCATCTGCCCTGTTTAATGTGTGAAACAGATGAATTCATGCTTCCATGGAAGAGCTTTCATCAGGCTTGGTCATATAACTGATTTGCTTCTTCTCTGCTCTAATTGGTATTTCTGGTGTTGTGTTAATCCATAATGAAAGCCTAGTAAAGGTCTCATCACACATTATGAGCACAAGTCAACAAGATTCATCTCTAAGGCTCTTGGTAAATATTTTGTGATTATTCTGCAGGGTGTAATTTATATTTTAGCTTTCGAATAGTATTTCAATTCCGCGCTTGCATAATATTCACTCACCGGACACTTTAATAGGAACACCTGCTCATTCCTGATCTTCAACCAATCATGTAGCAGAAGTGAAATGCATAAAACCATGCAGGTACAGATCAAGTGCTTCAGCTGAGGTTCACCTAAAAGATTTGAAATGTGATCTCAGCGATTTTTAACCGTGGTATTGTTGGCATAGAGTGGTGTAAAAGCCAATATACCAACATACTTCCATTTACTACACTTCACCTCAGCTATTAGTCTTGTTCAACTATTTTAATTTTCTTACGCTAAGTCCTACCAGAGTGCTTAAAAGTTGATGTTGGGATCACATTGTTCACAGGATGCACGTTTCTCATAGGACACAATGCAAGCCTACATCCTGGAAGAATATACAACAATTCACAGTGGCCCCAGATGTGGGCAGGAGAGTGACAGTGAGGGTCTTTAGTTTCAGGACTACAACACTCTCGCACATACTACCTTATTAAACTGAAACCCGGAGGACCAGAACAGGAGTCGCACTGCAGGGTGAATAAATAGCAGAAATATTGTAGCTAGTGTACCTAAACAGTTTCATATACAAGTAATACATCTATATTTTGTATTTTTCATGAATCATCCACTTTTCATGAAAAATGTGCATTTTTGTCCCACAACATTCACTCAACCCTGCTACCTGAACACATTCATCCCTGTGGAATATTTGGAACGTTCCAGAAGTCGCATGTCCAAGAGAAATTTGTATAATCTGTATTGCCTAAAGATCATGAGAAGAAGAAAAGTAAGTAACCCCAATTTGTGTATTTGCTAATTTGATTCTAAAAAATGCAATATTTGTTGATGCAGCTTAACACATTTTTGAACATATGGCATGTGCCATTAGATTAGATTATATTAGATGAGATGAGATTAGATTTGATTAGATTAGTTTTTTTTCAAAGCTCAATAACACCACAATCATCACATCACCAACTTTTCTAGAGCATTTTTTCCCCTTCAATATTCTCAGTGGATAAACAAGGAAGAGTCCCAGCCATTCTCAAAAGTATGCTCTCTTGTCTGTATCGTCTTCCTCTTGAGTCTCGTGTGATACGACATGCCTGTGAGTCAACAGATTTTGAGAACAGTGCTTGTTCCTGTGCCACGCTTGATGCCATCCTTTCCTTCAGCCCAGTCACCAGTTGGATTATCCCATATCAATCACCTCTGCTATCTGTCGGAATGTCAGCATTCCGTGGAAGCACTTATCTTGTCATGGCCTGCCTTTTCTTTTTCCAAGTTATTAATTTCTTCTATCTATTTCTGCCTAGGTGTGAATCTGATTTAGCAATGGACTAACTTTCCACATTGGAAAATTTTCAGTGCAGGGTTTGTTACCATTGAACCAACCGCTCTGGTGTTATCACAGTGACATGTACTTGAAAATAGCCAGATCATCCTTGGCTGTGACAGAAAGCCAACACATTTTTGGTTCATTTGCAAGGCCATATTTTTATTTTTTTTAATTTTGTTATTTTTCTTCCCCCTGCATGTCTCATTTCTCATGTCAGCATGACACATATGTTACTCTGCTTATGCTAGTCAGAAAGGATGGTTTGCTTAAGAGCTTTGTTATTATTCAGACAATTTGTAACAAATGCATTTTGGAATAATTTCCAATCCTTATACTAATTATTATTATTCAGACCTGATATAATTTAGGTGCCATAATGTATCTGATGATACTGGAGCAAGATCTGTGTCATGTTATGTTTTCTGTCAAATATAGTAACCATTGTATTATTTGCTTATTTAATATTTAGATGTATCACATTACAGCCCAGTGCTCTATTGGAGACTTTGCTCAATTTTGTGATTTCATTTGAATTGAGTCAGTTAATATTGAACATGATGAACTTAATGGAAATGAGGGGCTTTCCACTGTTGCCTCACATAAGGAAGGTTCTAGGTTTGAACCTCATGGCCAACTGGGACCTTTCTGTATGGAGTTTGCATGTTCTCTTCATATCTGAGTGGGATTCCTCTGGGTGCTCTGGTTTCCTCCAACAGTCGGAAGACATGCAGATTAGATCAACTAGCTACTCTAAATTAGCCCATAAGTGTGAATGTGAGTGTGAATGGTGATTTGGCTCTGTGTTATCCCTGTAATAGATTGGTGACCTGCCCAGGGTGTACCCCGCCTCTTGCCTGAAGTCAGCTGGGATTGGCTTCAGCTTCCCATGACCCGGATGGATAAGCGGTATAGATAATGGATGAATGGACGGAAATGTGAGCCTTCTTCAAACTGTCCTATATGCTAAATTTACAGTAAACTCACCAATAGATCTACATTTGTTTGTTCATTCATCTTCAGCCACCACCCTATCCTGGTTAGGGCTGATTGTCACCAGGCGCACAGCAGGAGAATCCACCTCGGGTCACCACGCACACACATTCACACATGCTCTCATTGGGTTTCTTTGGGGCGTTCTGGCATACGCAATCCACCTACCTGCATATTTTTGGTTGGGTTCTTTTTCCAGAGGGAAACCCTCATGGACGTGGACAAGTACAGCTCAGGATCGAATCCAAAATATATCTAAATTTGAAAAAGAATTTATTATTTCTTTGCTTTGTTTCCTCAAATGACAAGTCATTTCAGTTCAACATCTTCAAAGTAAGCCCTAGTTTCTCAAAGCTCTGCTGCAGTAAAGCCAATGAAATAGCGCCATCTGGCGGAACAAATGATCATGAACTTAATGTGCCAAACCACTAAAGGCACAAACACAGATTATTAAAAGCCCATTAAAATATTATCACATTATAACTTTTTCATTGCCTAAAGCACAGATAACTTCAGGAGAAGATTAAAAATGTTCATCTCAGGAATGCAAATTAAATCGGGCTAAGGTGATGTTATCGGGTTATTGAAATAAATATAGCAGAGCTACGTTTGTTTATAATATTAAGGCTGCTGATATGGTATTTCTAATTGTCAATGTTTCATTTGTGTAATCAGTTTTAAAACTTCTGTGAACGCTGTGATTTCTGTGAACGCTGTACAGCTGGAGTTAATTCCAAGCTCTCTCTCTCTCTCTCTTCCACTCTGTGTGTGTGTGTGTGTGTGTGTGTGTGCGCGCACATGCACTATTTATGAATTGACAGAATCAGAATGAAAGCGTCAAACGCATGCGCAGTAGCAGCCAAACGCGCAGCATCGCAAGGAATTAAAGGCGCATGCGCAGTTCCAGCCTCTGTTCATACCATGGGATGCTGCTGATGCTGCTGATGTTACGGCTGGATACGGAAACAGCGTGCCTGCTCGCCACAACAGGATGCAGAATTGACGCAAAGGAAATGCGTTAAAACGCGCAAATGTTTAGGAGGCATGTTTGTTCATGAGCGAGCCAAAATCCGAGGAGATGTGATCAAGCAGAAAACCCACGGATGCTCTTCTGTCGCGCGCTGGTTCCCCCATCCCGCTCCCAGCGAGTCGCCCTTGATATAGGAGCAAACCTTCATCACATCTACAGCCATGAAGACCGCAGTGTGTTTTCTGCACAAACCCAAAGCGAGGTTGGTGTGTGTGTGCGCCGCGCTGCTGTGGCTGCATGCGTCCTGGGGGACGGTGTGCGCGGAGGGGGAAGAGGAGCACTTCAGCGCCGAGGTGAGTGAAGTCGGCCTCGCATCTCTCAGCATCTGCTGGTGCCTTGAGGAGAGAGAAAGAGAGAGAGAGAGAGAAAGAGAGAGAGAGAGGTTTAGGAGCTACACATCAGCAGCGCATCATTCACGGTATAAACACTGCTCTGCCTGTGTTATTGTGGAGGTTATTATTTCACCATCACACAGTCTCAGTTTTTACCCTCAAGGAACTGAAATGGTCGACGGGACAGTCTGCTCATTTTAATTCTATTCAAGTCTATTTCCCTTCGTATGCTAAATTCTGTTCCGTTCATTTTGCTCTATTTTTTTCCACCATCACATGTACCCCAGCTATTAATGGATTTTGAAAGAGGCTCCATTAGAAGCTATTTGGTTTTATTCTGCTTTAACCCTTCTCTGTTCTATTCTATTCTATCTGAATGCATTTTTCACCATTGCCTTCGTCTCTGAATTTCTATTCTATTCTATTCTATTCTATACTGCAAAGTCTCGGCTTTAAATCTATTATAGATTTCAGATCAGTTTCTTTTCTGTTCTATTCTGTTACTTGTTTTGTCGTATTTTGTTCCATTTTATGCCTCTTGCCTTCAAATGTCATTCAAATGCAAATCAGCTGACAGCACAATATTCAATTCAATTCAATTCTATACTGCTATATGGTGTTTCTCATTTATTCCTTGAATTATTAGAGAATTCTGTTTCATTTTCACTATACCCAAGTCTCAGCTTTAACTGTTATAGATTTTGGATCAGTGTTGGCTCTGTTCCATTCTGTTCTGTTAGTTGTTTTGTTCTATTTTGTTCCATTTTTTCTTAATTGGCTTTAAATGGCATTTAAATGCTAAGCTATTCTATTCAATTCTGTGAGTTTTGTTCTGTTTTATTTCATGTTATCCTATTTGGCTTTGCATGTCATTTAAATGCAAATCAGCTGACTGGACAGTATGTTCTGTTCTGTTCAGTTCTATTCTATGGCAATTCTTGCTTTATTATTACCTGTTATAGAATTCTATTTTCTGTTCACTATAACTGAAGTGTGAGCTTTAACTGTCATAGATTACAGATAAGATGGAAGGCAATTCTATTCTATTTAATTCTATTGTACTCTGAGACTTTTTCTGTTATGTTTTACTCCATCCTATCCTACTTGGCTTTAAATGTCCTGGTGGAGTACAAATCATCTGACTGTTCTATTCTATTATATTCTATTTTATTCTATTCTATTCTCCTTTGCTATTTTCTGTTATACTCCTCCTTTGTTATGTTTTTTTTTTTTTTTTTTTTTTTAACCTTTGCCAAAATCCCAGCTACAATATACTCAGAACTCAACTCACTTGTCATTTCATTCCTTTCCGTTCCATTCTACAGGGTTAGCCAAAAAAAAAATGTTTACACACTTCAGGGAAAGAAAAGTTTGTATAAATATTTTAATACTAAATTTATTCAGACATCACAAGATTAATACAAGTTACCTTTGGCCTCTACAATTACAAGAGGTGCTCAAAGTGGTGGTCATTAGCTTCCAGACATTTATGTGTAGAAGTGTTCCTGAAGTTTTTTGGCTGACTCTGTATCCCATCCTATCCTTCCTTCCCCAGCAAACAGCCCTGACAAGTGTTACATCAAACGCTATATTAACACCATATAGTCAACTAACTCAGCTCTAATGAATGCATGATCTATTCCTATCGCATAATCATGGACGCCTTTTTCCGTTCTGAGCGCAGGCCGGCTGCAGCGGGTGGGAGGACAAGGTGTAGGCTGCACGCTGTAATGTGACAGCTCTATTATTGGCCCAGACCCTTCATTTACACTTCTGTTGTTTTATTGTACTGTAATCCATTGTACAGGCAATCATTTAGTGACGTGCCAATAAATAGCCGGATATAAACTGAGAGAAAGGAGGCTTTTAATAGTCTCACAGTCTGAGTGCTGCAATGATAAAAGTGCAGCACATGAAGAAGTAAGGTGTTATGTAATCTGCCTGCTTTCTCTGTCCTACATATTTTGGAGGCTAAGCATGATTCTGAGCTTTGATGAGTTTTGTCATTCTTTATTTCTGCTTGGTAGAAAGTTTATATAGGCATTATAGTGGAGGAAGACATGCATGAGGAAATGATTTTAGTTTTTATTGCTGTGTAATTAAAAATGTGTAAAATCTTGTAATGTTGCACACTTTGCAAGAAAGGATTCCTTAGAATGATGCCATGTTAAAGCATGTTAGACCTAAAACCTTTGATTGATCAATCTTTGACCTTTTTTTGATTCCACAGAGAACTAAAAATGTTCCAAAAGTAAACACTGCTGTTATGTGAAAGGATCATTAGAGTGGAACATATTATTCAATTTTATTGTTGAAACAGCAAAAATGATTAAGGCAGTTCTCAACGGGAGATTTTGAAGTATAGCCATGAGGGTTTTCATTTAGTTACTCTAGTAAAAAACACAACTCATTATTATAATTGTTAGTATATTGACTGTAGAACTCTTGAAGCTTAGTTGTTATAAATAGATAGTTAGTTAGTTAGTTTCTAATATTTAACCTGTTTGACAAGTCACATGAATTGAGTGTGTTTAATCCAGACATCAATAACTTAAAAACAAATTTGCCTATAAATAATTAGAATAATATTCTAGAAAGAAAAGCTTTTAATAAATTGATTTTTAAAAAAAAGAAGAAAAAAAAACTACCCTACTGAAGGGGTCATGGATTTTATTTTATAATTTGACAAAAAAAAGATGTTAGAGAACCTCTGCTCTGGGGATTTACAGAAACAAGCTGGTTCGAAACAACTTTTTCTGCTGCCTTTTTTAGAGTGTTGTGGTTCGAGGTTCTGAGATTACATGCATTTAAATGCCTTTAATAAATGAAAATCTAATTATATGATTATTATCAAACTATTAATAACTCCTGTGCACTCTCACTGTCAGAAAATAGAGTACTAAACTGTAAACTGTGCCTTTCCTTGTATCTCGAGTTCCACTATCAAAACTACATCTTTTATGGTTTTAATATGAGAAATATACCTTTTTCTTCCTTACTTTATCACTTACTCTAAAAATGTTACACTCCTTTAAAACCTAAAACTGAATTAAGCATCTCAATATATAAAAGCCCACTATATCCATGCTTCCAGGTGAAAGATATATATTAAAGGAACAAAAGATGAGTACCAATCTAGTGAAAAAGAAAGGTATTAATTTGTTCTGAGAGTACTGTTTTGCCTTCGGAGTACAGGACAGATTCACTGCTCGAGTGAAAAATCATGCATAATTCCTCTCGCCCACTTTCTTCTCAATCTTACTCATGTAACACTGTTGTCCTGTCTTTTTATTATGTGCTGCAGAGTCTCAGTCGTAGGCAGAGTTGGGAGACTACAGAGCAGTGGAGTGTGTGTGTGCATGTGTGCGTGTGTGTGTGTGAAATAAGAAAGGTGATGGTGCGTGGCTACCCCGCAGGCAGAAATCTGCTTCAGCCTGAAATACTTCAGAAAGCACCAAGCTTAGTGGTTAAACCATGAACAGCCCCATTTAGCCATGTGCTAAGCTAATATAAGTGGGTCAAATACACAATGTGGCTGTATTCATTTTACAGAAAATTATGACATCATTTCAGTTTGACACATATTAAAGCAAAATGGAATTAACAAGGAAGAAAGAAGGTTGTAAAGTGCATTCAGATTAACATTCACGTTACAGTTTACAAAAAGGTCAAATACAAAACTCACAATTACATGTTTACGTGTTAATAGAGGCTGCTTTATCTAAGAGGAGTGTCTATTTTTGAGTTAAGTGTCAAGACTCCATGCAAGTGACCCTGAATCCCAGGACAGGCAGAGACACTACTGAGTTTCTTAACTGCTCATCTTGAACTAGATTTTATCCTCACGTCTCAGGAATAATCTAGTATAGTATAATTTAGTATAACTTCACTATACGGCCAAAAGAATGTGCACTACTGACCGTCACACCCATGTATGGTTCTTCCCCAAACTGTTGCCACAAAGTTGGAAGCACACAGTTGAATAGAACATCATGAAGACATGGTTTGCCAAGGTTGGAGTGGAAGAACTCGAGTGTCCTCCCCAGAGCCCTTGATCTCAACCCCACTGAACACATTTGGGAAGAACTGGAACAGCAACTGCACGCCAGAACTCCTCACCCAACGTCATTGCAGCTGAATGATCGAAAATCCCCACAACCACGCTACAAAATCTAGTGGAAAGCCTTCCCAGAAGAGTGGAGCAATAAATCTGGAATGGGATGTCCTAAAAACACATAAGGGTGTGATGGTCAGGTTTGCACAAACTTTTGACCATGAAATTTATTTCAGGTTACAAACATTAGTCGCTGAGGTGGTACCATGATGTGTCCTAGGATTTAACATTCCATTCACTTGGTCAACTTTTTTTTAAGCCATGCTGTCCTTTTACTAATCACAATAGAGAGTCCTGACCTAGAGGAAACATTTTACAACATATGCATCATTGTAACTGGACCTTAAAGGCAGTTGGTGTACTATTTGAGGTTTGCTCGCACCTGTATCTTGTATGTGTTTTTGCTTTGGAAGACTTTATTTGGTTACATTTTCAATTTCTGTATGAGTTTGTGCAAAGCTCTCAGACTCACACAGTTGATTAAAGACATAAAATAAGGATAAAACAGGATCTGGTTCTGCAGTATGAGGCAGAAAGAGACAGGGTCAGCGAAAGGGATTGGATTAGCTTGTACATATCCATGACTCTGCAGCTGGATCCTCGGTGCTCTAGTAGCTACTTAGCAGGAGACAGCTGTGGGACCAAAAGATCTGCTTTGACACTTCTGACGATTGGCTGGTTCCAACCATAGCCTCAGGACAGCTTGCAATCCCAGGTTCCTTCTTTCTGATTGGAAGTAGGATAACTAATTTGGGTGATAAGGATGTAAGAGGAAATGATGGCTTATGGTAGGTTTTGGCTTGACAGAATCTTAAGTGGCTGGTATTGGGCTTTTCGTTGTTGCTGTTGATCTGTAGAGACGTAGGTTAGGCTCAATTTAACTGTATTTAACTACATTCCCTTCCGAAATGAAAATTTTTGGGCTCTTTAAAACATTTATTAGCTTGAGTGAAGCCTGAGGGGTCAAGTCTGGTATGCCTTGCAATCTAAAGCAATTTCTTGTCCAGAACATGACAAATGTTCATAAACCTTACCTGTAACTTTTTTGGTTATTGCGTATTGCGGTTATTGCTCAAAAAAAAAAAATTGGGAATTGGTCTAATAGTTACTGAGCTCACTAGTTAGGAGGACAATACTTTAGTTTAAAGGAAATAATGTACAAAATGCATAAACTCAGGGTGGGATTTATTAATGGTATGTGGGATTCATTCCCAAAGGACATTTTAGGGGTCCGTGCACAGGCAGACAATGTAATCATGAGCACATCCCAAAAAATGTAAGTCCAATAAACAAGCACCAAGTGAATCAACAGTTAATCCAAACAAACTAATCATGGACTAAACACAGAACAGGTGCACACAGTTGGGCAACAAACCAGTGACGGGATGAGGGGAGGAGACAGGACCGAAACAGAAACTCTTGGTGCTTGTCGCCATGGAAACTCAGTGCAAACATAGAATCTGTGACAACTGCCAAACAAATCAAATCTTGGTGCCAAAATCGAGTTATTAAAGAAATTTGTTCCAAATCTGTACTGCAAATGGCCACGTGTGAGTTGATACACACTTCTGTGTCATGAGGCAAAGTCGACAAGGGAATGCTAAAAACAATATTAAAATGCAAGAGATGTCTTCCAGAGGAGTGTGTAGGGTAAGAAACCTAAGCCTTTAAGCCTACTCAAATATGTGATTTGCATATTATGAGAGAAACACGCATACAAGCAGATACACCCACACTCTTTACTACTGCATTATAGGGATCTACAACGAGGGATCTATAACGATGTAATAAAATTCTGTCTCCATAAAAAGAGGAACACAATGCAACTAAATGTGGATGGGGGACGGCTGAGGATGTTGTCCCGCTTCCCAGCCAGGTGGAGGCCCAGGGGATCCGTTCCCAAATAGAACTGGCCTATCAGTTTAAAATATTTTGGTCAAAAAGGTTGGATTTGTCTCAGAAGTAGGTTTTGTTGTCCTAGACACACCAGGTGACTGTTTACTTATTGAATATCAGAAGACTCATCATCATGGAGTAGCATTTGTATTATGACCCAGATACTCGCTGTATTTTAAGCTATACTATACATATGGCAGAAGCTGCTACCATACCTTTGTAAAACCCTCTTTGTTTTCACTGAATCGTGATCATATTTATAGAATTCAGAAAAAGCACAGAGTAGCACCAGACTTGAGAAAATTTTGCAAAGTAATGTAATAACATATACTGCCATAGACATTCATAAATGGGAGCCAATAAGGGAAAGATTTGGCCCTTCTATCTTGGTGGGCGGGGCATATACAACACTAGCCAATAGTGAGCATCTGTGAGCTCAGGTATGCGGAAGAGGGTCGATAGCGCTTTCTTCCTAGTGTGTTACGCAGCCTTCCAGATCCAGCGTGACCCTGACCAAGATAAAGCAACCAGGATAAATCTCTTGGACAAATTAATAATATACTTTCACTTTTACTGTAGATTTTAAAAATTTTCAGGCGTGATAGATTTCTTTAGTTCTTAATTAAATTAGTCATGTGACTCCAGTGCAAAAAAAAAAGAAAGAAACAACAAAAATGTCTTGGCTAGGCAACTACGGTTGAGGTAAGGAGGAATTTTAAACATGATTTACAAAAATTTACAAATTCTGCCCCTTGCTTCTTATAGAAATGTCATGTTACATCACATTACTGTGAGTTTTCTCAGCTAAAACTAACGCAGTTAGATTAATGTTCTGTGAAGAAGCCCCATTCTTATCTCGGCTCAGTACAGCTCATTTAACTGTCAAAGCTAGATTAAAGTTGATGTATAGTTACCAGCATCACCTCATTACTCAGACACACACTCTGTTCTATTTCCACTTTCTCCAGATAAGAAGTTTCTTTCGACACAGCAGGATGAATTAAATGATGACTTGCAAAAGCTGCAGGAACGTCACGTAAGACGAAGAAAATGTCGGATGTGTTGTTCTTGCTGATGTCGTTGGAGAATTGAAACCTAAAAGCACAGCTGAAATATGTAAATTACACCTAATTATAGAAAGATAGATCATTTGTTTACTAATGAATTTCCTAATTAATGATAACTTATATGCAGTACGATCTACAAGCACATCCTCTTGATCTGCAAAATGATCTGCAGATTTGTCCTCTTTGGAACCAAACCAAATTGGATCTAATCCTGATAATCACTGATAGATAGCGAAACTAATAAGTGCATGAGCTGCATCGTCTCCTGATGTGCTATTAAAAGCATTTGGCAGCTACGGCAGCTTAAGAATCAACCTGCCTGCCTTTGAAAATGCACAACACTTTCACTTCAGTGAGATTTTGCAGATCAGTAGGTTTTAATGATGACTTTGAGAATCTGCAAGTTTGCACGAGCCTCTTAAGAGCAGAAACAGAAAGCATGTCATCAAGAACTGACGTCAAGTTTCTGTGTATCTGTGGAACCAAACGTAATTGATCCCATCCTGGACATAAAGCCGTTTACAACAAAAGAAGTGAACGATCCTCAATCCTTGGTTTCTGCACAAATCTGGGTGGTTTAATAACATCCTCTGGGCATCAGGCCTCGCTGGAGAAGGCCGGTAATCAATACTAGAAATGTTGCCTCATTCTGTGTTTTATGGTGTAGTTGGGTATTGATTTGACATTACAGCTCTGGCAGCCTTTAAATATATTAAAGGCTTATTAAAGTCACATTTACTTGCTGACTTATGAAGAGGTCACACCGGATGTGAATAAAATCCGTCTGGCAAAAAAAAAAGTGTGTTCACTTGAATGGAAGAGGATAAGGTATGCCAAATCTGGTAGTGGTTAATTTTGTATCCACCTAGATTCATCCATATACAGTAGATTAATCATTTGAATTCTGGCTCTTTTCAGTGAGTCAAATCATTCAGCTTACCTACAGTATGAGACAACTTTTATAGCTCCAAAATGGCTCATTTCCATTTTGTCCTAAACTTGACCAACATTGTGAACAAAAGTCAGATGTTTCAGCACTATATCTAAAAAAGGATATTTTTAGATATAGTGCTGAAACATCTGACTTTTGTTCACAATGTTGGTCAAGTCCAAAAAGAGGATATATATATATATATATATATATATATATATATATATATATATATATATATATATAA
>JAQQZU010000018.1:14489687-14500022 GCA_030068025.1 Parauchenoglanis punctatus | reverse complement strand
AAGATGCTGGGATTGGCTCCAGCTTCCCCGCGACCCAGACGGATAAAGCGGTATAGGTAATGGATGGATGGATGGATGGATTTACTTTAAGCTTTGAGTCTTATGGTTAAGGTTAGTGTTAGGTTTTGGTCTACAGCTAAGATGGAGTTCATTCTCTGTTATCGATTCTCGCACTGATTCGCAGTAGCATTCTGCAACAAGGTAGCACATATCGTCAGGACACTGGCTTTAACAATGGGAATATATTAATGTGCTCATTCTAATATGTTATTGTTTCTATAGTAACAGCTCAACCACAGGGACTTGTGAGTGGGTTACATGAGTGGGTTAGGATTCCCAACAAAAGAGCAAATGGTTTGTAGTTTGAAGTGTCAAGGGGTGTTCAATTAGTACCACAGAGCTCTCTCTTGAAGAAATCCGAATACGTGATATTTCTTCAGTGGAAGGCTTAGATAAAGGTGAAAAATGACAAATTCCAGCCATTGTCTTGCCTAATAAGTCTTGTTTTTCTTCCAGCATAAAGAATGTGACCCCTAAGGTGGGTGCACGGGAGACTCACGAAGCCATCCGGAGGGCATTTGATGTGTGGCAGAGCGTTACACCGCTGAACTTCGAGGCTGTCCCCTACAGCGCGCTGGAGAGCGGTAAGCGTGACGTAGACATCACCATTATCTTCGCATCTGGTTTCCATGGCGACAGCTCTCCATTTGATGGAGAAGGAGGCTTCCTGGCTCACGCATACTTCCCTGGGCCTGGGATAGGGGGTGATACGCATTTTGACTCTGATGAACCCTGGACGCTGGGCAACCCCAACCATGATGGTGAGAGAACGGCAGGTTAGGGGCTTTTTGTTGTTTGTTTGCGCAAGTCATTCCATTTCTCTCAGTCGGATGACAACAATAATACATTCATTGAGGCTTAAGTAAAGGAATGTTTTTCTAAAGAATAGGTCAAATTTAAATAGTTTTCCACTTGGCAGGAATGTTTTCCTTCAGTGCTACAAGTGTATTTCTCCAGTTTTGTGCCGGAGCTACAAGGTTAATATAAGCTGGAATGTAAGCAAGGGAATAAAAGTCTGTCTCACCCAAATTCTTTCATGTAAATATTTCCCTCAAATCACCAAATGAGTTCTTCAGACAGACTTGTTAATACGGTTAAGGATGCAACGGGACTTTCTTTAACCTATAAACATGAACAAAACCTCATGTAGCTGAACACTATAACATTATGCAGAGCCTCCAACATTGCTAACAAGAAAATTCTATTCAGAGTGAACAAAAAACATAATTTTACCAACAAAGAAAACAAAAGTAATATTAAAGATGCGCTCCAAGTAACAATAAGAAAACAATAAGCCAAAGGTGTGGTTTATAATAATCAGCTCCTCCATTTCACTTTACCACCGAACCAGACCACAGACCCTTTATTGGCAAGTTCACAAGTTCAACACTTGTCAGTGTTCATTTAGGTGAAGTCGTTGTGAAGCGGACGTAAGTTCTATCAGAAGCAAATGCGAGCCTTTCACGTCACCCACGTCCTTTCCCCTTCGGTGAATTGCATTTTCTGACAATTGACATTTCATTCTTAACACCGATTTAGTTTAAAAGCAGAAAATTATCATTTGTCTGTCTCCTGTATCATCATAACAAGAATTTAACTAAACTAAACTAAAGAGTGTTAGCATCTCTGGTTATGGCTACTGTTGACTTAGACAATAAGAATGACTATTTTTCGACCATTATGTCCCCAAGGTTTCACCACCCAAAGATTGAAACTGGATTTGTATAGAAGTTGTACAAATGTCAATGTGCAAAAGTCTTGCACACTACGATACAGTTCCAGTTTGAACTTTTGATCTGTAAACCAAGATAATCACTGCAATTTTTAAAAAATTGTTGTTTTTAAATTTGCTAAAAGCATCTTAACAAACCAAGTATATGAATTTTTTTTCACATATGAAACTGTATTTCTGTTAACCAAAAAACTGACGAGATTGACTTCTATCTCTTAGCTGCAATAACCTAAAATCAAAATAAGTGAATGTCAGACACTAAAAATGTCTTGGATGATTGACTACATTATTTGTTCAGCCATTCTGCTTATGTTTGTGGTTTTGTAACTGTTCTGTCCGTGTTTGAGACTGAGTATATGTTTGTATGGCGAAATTGACAAGACAGTGTTGTTTGAGACGTGTTGTTTGTAATGCACATCCATTAGCCGAGAGGTAATCAGATTCTCATTGTGCCGTGAGCCATAATAACTAGTCTGGCTGGACGAAAAGGGCTTTTAAGATGCTCCTGTGCCTGTGCTGAACATCCCCATCATGGCCATAATGGATACTGACAGCTAGGCTTCATACTGCCGTCTGCCTGAGAGACAGATAACGCTCTGACGTGCTTGCTCGCTTTGATAGAGTCTTTATCGCTACATGAGGTTCACTTTAATGGACTTCTCTATGTTTTGTATTCAAGGCTCTGTAAAAGGTTCTAGCGAGCACCTTGAGGGTTATTTGCTTGGATCCCAGCCATGGTTAGACTCTTGAGCCAAACACTAAAACTGCCTAACTTATATGCATGATTTCAATTCTGCTTAATGACTGTCCGTACTATATTCAAATTGCAAGTTGTGTAGCTCCCCTCAATTCCAAAAGCATGAATTATTATTTATTACATAGCTAAACTTGTTATAGGCTTAATACATTTCCAAGGAGCATGCCATACAGGAGCTTCTCATCAACCATGTGATGATGTCATGTCAAATCGTGCCAACAGTATTATTTTATCGCTCCCTTCAATCATTTGGAGCTAGCGTTAGCATTAGATACACAGAGATATACACCCAAGCATCACTATCTTTCAGAAAAAAAAGCATAATTTGAGATTTGAGCAAAATGCCTACCCTTTATTTAATCCACTTTACTTTTGCTAAGTTTCCCTAAATGTTTGTAAGCACTTATAATCTCACTTGCTAGTTTGCCGTGATAGCTAGTTAGATACACACACTATCTAGCTACAGTAACCGAGCAGTTATGGTCAGTTTAGCTAGCTAGTTACAGACGTTAGTAAGTTCATAGTTAGCTAGTTTAAAAAATTATAATTGCAGAGATATAGTTGCTAGTTTTTAACACTCATTTAACCCATTTTATTTTTGCTATGTTTTGCTAAAGGTGTGAAAGCACTTATAATCTCACTTGATAGTTAAATACACACACAATCTAGCTACAGTATCTCAGCAGTTATGGTCAGATTAGCTAGCTAGCTACAGATTTTAATAAATTTATAGCTAGCTAGTTTAAAAATATACAACTGCAGTGATAGCAAAATATAGATGTTAGTTTTTAACCCTGTTATAACCCATTTTATTTTTGCTAAATTTTCTTACATAAAATTAGATGTGCTTTCAATCTCACTTCCTAATTGCTGCTAACTATAAAGTATTTAGTATTGCATTATATTGCTCAAATAGCTGTATCCTGGTAATACTGAGGTTGTTTTCTCTCATTTCTCCTCCATCCATAATTCATAAAAAGGCTTATCTTTGCTGTTATTTGTAACCATTACCATCGTCTGCTTTGCTGTTGTCTGTCTGAGTGTGTACTTCAGTATGAGCAGACAGCTCAATTGTCCTTGTACGTTATCACAGGTAATGACCTGTTCTTGGTGGCCGTCCATGAGCTGGGCCACGCTCTGGGTCTGGAGCACTCCAACGACCCCACTGCGATAATGGCCCCATTTTACCAGTACATGGACACGGAGAGCTTCAAATTGCCTCATGACGATCTACAAGGCATCCAGAAAATCTATGGTAAAAAAAATCTATATAAAAGCACTAATCCAAATGATAAAAAGTTTTCTCTCCATTTTCTGTTTCATTGATTGACCTTCATCACACTATTTAAAGCTAACAATCTATTGTGCTATTGCCCATTTTTAGGGGTCCAAGCACCAAGTGCCCACTTAGATTTGGAGCTAAAATGTGAAAGAGATTTTAGCTACTAATCCTATTTTAAAACAGCAGACATTGTTCAAGGTGCAGTAGTGAGGGCAAATTAATTTGAAGGATTAAGAATATAACATAAATCAGTATACTATTAAGGACACAGCAGTAAAAAAAAATATGTAATCAGCAGATGAGTCAAAGGCAAATGGATATAAATACATAAATTTTATTTATGCTTCGGACCTAATCTATGAATCATTTAGGAAAGTTGTGTGGAAATGTTTTCATTTGCCAAACCTAATTAAAAATTCCTGCTAGATCTTGCCAGATGCCAGTCAGCCTTATATTACCAAGTGCATTTATGGCACAGATAAATTGTATTTAGTTATATTCACAAAACTCCACCAAAGGCAAAGCTCACACAGAGCTGAAAATGACAAAAGGATGACTAGGCAGTGAAAGCATGCCTCTTAAACTCACTGGATTTTCAGCACATTTCCTGCATAAATGCTCATGTGAACAATTTACGAATAA
This sequence comes from Parauchenoglanis punctatus, assembly GCA_030068025.1. NCBI lineage: Eukaryota > Metazoa > Chordata > Actinopteri > Siluriformes > Auchenoglanididae > Parauchenoglanis > Parauchenoglanis punctatus. Next base: position 14,495,549 of record JAQQZU010000018.1, on the reverse strand, counting down.
AATCCTGCATATCCTGCTTATTAGAGGAGACACATGGTCTGCATCCATTTCAGTGTTCAGATAACACAGGCAGACTTATGAAGTTGAAGCTAAAAGCTAATGACGGTAAATCCATTCCCTTGATAATTCCAGGTCCTCCAGATAAGAACCCTCAGCCAACCCGGTTGCTCACGACGGCGCCCCCTCCCCGCCTTCACCCTCCATCTGACCCTCGGAAGCACGACCGTCAGAGCCGCCCTCATCGGCCGCCACAGAAATCCAAACCCTCCAACCCCAACTCCAAACCCAACATCTGCGACGGAGGCTTCAACACACTGGCCATCCTGCGCCAGGAGCTGTTCGTCTTCAAGGTAGAAAACACTGGAAGCTCAGCAGGGTTCTCAGATTCAGCATATTCGGATTGTTTACTATACAATAAACTGTTGTAACTCATACGCAAATTGAGACACATCAACTCAACTGACCCCATGGAGTAATGCATCACAGCGATTGTGCTCACATTAAAATTTGATAAGTGCATTATGGTGCATTAATATGCTGTATAATGGTTTTCTCATTAGGATCAATGGTTTTGGAGGGTGCGTGATAACTCGGTGGTGCCTGGATACCCCATGCAGATCAGCTACTTCTGGAAAGGGCTTCCTCCCAAGATCGACGCTGTCTATGAGAACAGCGAGGGCAAGTTTGTCTTCTTCAAAGGTGAGGCCACATTCTGGTTCAGAAACGTCATTTGTTTTAATTAAGCTGCGATATATATGAGGACTAGCTTAAAAGAGCATGTTGCAGATAAAACCTTTTAGAGCTGAACTTATTAATGTTGCCAGAAGGCAACACATGACATTTCACGATTCTTGCGTTCCTGGACAGATACTAATAACAAGGTGGATTTCTTTTTGGTGCTTTCTAAAGGCCATCGCTTCTGGGTGTTCAAGGACACCACTCTACAGCCCACGTACCCTCAGGACATATCGCTGTTCGGCAGTGGGATGCCTTCTCAGAACATCGAGACGGCTGTGTGGTGGGAGGACGTGGCCAAAACCTATTTTTTCAAAGGGGACAGGTTAGTCCATCTGGCTTACTATTTTCAACGTGATTACCAGTCCAAACACCAATGCTTTAAAAAATGGTTGCCATGTTTCCTTTAAATATCCTTTACCTCAAACACATTATTTTTCCACTATTGAGGAGTTCTTCATCATAAAAAAGAATATCAAGAAAACTTATTCCTAAGAAAATATATCCTTTGCGACACAGAGTTAAACAATCATAACTATGCACTATGCAATTGTATACTTTTCAGTAGCGAGCTACTAGCTACTCAGGTATTTAATATTTAGCAAGATAGCACTCTTCATGAATTAAAACACTAACTTAAAGCTAATTATACCTCGGCACTGTTGTCTGATTATTAAGAATGGTTATTTTCTATAACAGCACGTCTAAAGGAAATTCCATTAATGCGAATCACAGGTTTATATAAATGTGCCTGTTTTAATATGTCATTGTTTTATTATTTATCAAAGAATAATGTCTATAATTGTTGATAGTTTCTGTACGGAGATGTATACTAACATTTATGTTAGGAGTTTCCATTGTTAGCATTCTGTAACAGTCAGCGGTAGTATATTTCCATTCTAAGTCCTCTGTCTTTGGCTCAGGTACTGGAGGTACAATGAGGACATCCGGAGTATGGACCCTGGATATCCCAAACCCATCACCATTTGGAAGGGCATCCCAGACTCTCCTCAGGGTGCCTTTGTGGACAAGGCTAATGGTGGGTCCTTTTCTTTCACATTTTGTTGCACATTCGGTCCATTGCTTAACACAAAATTGATGCAAAAAGTCCCAAGTCATGTCACGACAGATCTGCACTCCTGGAGAATGTAGTTACACTAAATATGAAATCAAGTTAAGGTTTATATGTTTGGTTGAATATTGAATTCAGATGTTATAATCATAGTCACCATCTCTGCTGTGCTGTGCTGTGCTGTGTTGGAAGTAAGAGCAGTGCCTAAGCAAGAAGAAATAAAAGTGTTTTTGTTATTAGTGTTGGATAACCCTATTCATTACATGATATTTTCTCTGTTAAATAACAACTCTTTTTTTCATTTGTTAATTAGTAGAACGTCCTCCATACAAGTTCCTGTGAATTTGCCTTGTTGCCAGCTCTATTGTTTCGCTGTTTTAGCAAATTAACTCATTCTTTCTGACCAATTAATAGTCATTAATCTTAAATGTTTTATTTCCTTGTGACACAACACAGGCTTCACGTATTTCTACAAGGGAAAAGAGTACTGGAAGTTCAATAACCGGAGGCTGCGGGTAGAACCCGGGTACCCCAGGTCCATCCTGCGAGATTTCATGGGCTGCGACGGCCTGCCCTCGGACCCTGACTGGGACTGGCGGCCACCGCAGGATGACGAGCCACCGCATTACGAGCATGACGACGTGGATATCGTGCGTAAACCTGAGGGCACGGGCGGCACCGAAAAGGCTGTAGCCATCGCCATACCCTGCGTGCTAGCCCTATGCCTCATGGTCCTCCTGCACACAGTTTTCCGGGTCAAGCGTAAGGACACCAAGCGCCACATACTGTACTGCAAACGCTCCATGCAGGAATGGGTTTGAAAAGTGGGGGGTTTTGACTTCCCCATTCCAAGACATGTGGGATGTACCATTGTGTCTTACCCAAGGGGTGGTGTTGAACCTCTTTCTCTCATGGGAGGGAGGAGGAAAGGAATGGACAGCATGCCCACGTCCTTATTGTGGTGTCTGCTCTTCCCAGGAGCGCCGTGTCGTTATGTGTGTGTCATGTCAGGCCTCCGTTGGCGGCTGTCCGCAGCCGTTTTGAGACTTGAGTCAGATCTCAAAAGTAACTCAATTAAATAAGCACTAAAGGATGGACCTTTTAAAATAAAAAACATTATGTATCCCCTGCTACTTATATCAGCTTCGCATAAGGTGTGGACTCTTGCGTTCCTCCAGAATTTTTTTTTATGTTTTAAGAACTGATACTCAGACCAAAACACCCTTGGTTTCCAAAGACAATTTTTTCTTCACGTTCAATTTTTTTAATACATAGATCTCAGTTTGAGTATAAACTGTGCATACAATTTCAGGTTTATGTGTTCAGTCATTCTATCGTCAGCTTTTACAATCTCCAACGATATCTGCAATATTTGGTTGAATGCCTTAACCACATATCTACAATATTTCTTTTTCACTACATGTGTGCGTGTGTGTGTGTGTGTGTGTGTGTACATGTATGATAAGAGATGGCTTATCTTGTAACCTACAGCCGAGCGCAAAAGTTTGCATCCCCTAAAATGAAAAAGCCCGTTTCAACTTCATAGTAATGAGACCTTCAGGACCTGAGTTACTCAAATGAAAAGGCTAATTTGTGTGTAATAAAATGTGTGCACAGTTATTAGGCATGTTGTAGCTGATTTCCAAAATGCTTAAACCGAATCTTAAATGTTTAAGTAAAGTTGAAAGTTCAGATCTCTCAATAATAACGCCATATCAATTATGACCCAGATGTAAAGTGGTGAGATGTCGTAAAACTGTACACAATTATTTTATTTTATGGCTGAACATAAAAGCGTGCAAATATGACTTATGTTGTCTACATCAGAGTTAGAAATGCCCAGCACAGATCTAATATGAAACAAACGTCACCATGGTAATATTGTTATAATTTCAAGAAACATTCTCTATATTATGAGATACTAAAAATCTTAAATGAAATAATGGCTTTATTTTGTCTTCAAATGGCAGAAACAGGGTTTTTGCAAATTTAGTCCCTGCTCTTCAGTCATATTCATTCACACACGCAGTGCTCGGCCCTGAAATCATGTTTAGGCTGCGGTAAATCACACATCAGAAGCTAAATTAATCAATTTACATAGAATCTACACTGTATTTTGCACTTTTTGGTTATTTAATCAGACATGCAAAACAGAATCTATTTTATTTGACTTATTTGAAAGATGCAATCCCCCACAGAGCATGCACTTTTTTACAGGTTGTTGCAAGGTGTTTTTACACACACAACCCTTGAGTAATTCAGGGTTTCAGTTCAGTTTTGCCACTGCTCATTCATTATGAAAACAAAATTGGTCAATTAGCATTTGATAAGACTCTGCTGAAAAAATGTAAATGATATTTTCATACACATCAGGGATTTTATGTTGATTTTATATTTAAGTATTTTTCTGTTGATTTTGCCTTATATTTTGGATTGGATTGTAACAGGACACAGAACAATTACATTTTCCTTTTTCTCTATTCAAAATCTACGAGGGATTCAAACTTTTGCACTCAACTGTATGTTCTAAAGTGGCATAATGCTTAAAAAAGTAAAAATTTTTTTGTTTTTGTTTTGTTTTAGGAAAGGTCTTCCAGGTTAAAATGTAAAAGAAGCAGTGGAAACCCTATAAGATGTTGTTTAGTATTCTGAATAATCTAATAATCTAATATACTTTAATATTATGTAGAATACAGACTGTCAGAAAAATGTAACCATGTAGAAATGTCAGACCCATTAAAATTAGTGTAGCTTGGGGTGCACTATATTTGATGATACATTGCACTGGACTAAACTAATACTATAGTAATATTAACAACAATAACTCAAAACTGAAAACTAATAAGCTCAGATGGACATGTAATACTTTATTACAGATTTTATACTGAGGCTGGTTTAGTGATTTAAAAAAAAAATCTGCTTGATGAAATCAAGAGTCAAAGAGAAAAATAACTTTAAAAAAGAGAGATAATTTTAAGTTATAGCACTTTTAACTATAAACAAAAGGTATGAGCTGTTTTTCTATTTTTCATTCATCCCTTGTTTTACTGTTTTAATGGCAGATCTCAGACATCCTCAGAAGTCATTAGTGTTCTCCAGAATTCGTTAATGAGGCAATGGGAGTTGTGGGGCTGTTAAAAATCTTCAGCGAGCGTCAATGGCACCACTCCAATCCAATTAACAACTTCCTGAATCGCGGGATCGCGCAGTGCCGGAACACACAGACTTCACGTTGTTACCGATATGGCAGCTTTCTGGACTCTGCCTTTGGAAACAAGATGTATATAATTGAACATGTTGTATATATCTCATATAGTGTCTTGAATATGGATGTGAAGGACAGATTATACAGTATTAAATACTAAGATATCAGTCAGATCTTCTGTGTTTGTGTCATTCTTTTAAAAGAATCAATAATTCTACTTACACTCTATTGCTAAACCTCGTCTATTTGTGAAATCCCTCTCAACAACTAATTTCTAGTTTGTCATATTTTCCGTGTGTCATTAGACGTTTAGTGATTTTTTTCAAAATCCCAGAAAGGTCACCAACAAGGTTGGTGAGTTGTTCTTATATGTCAGAACAAAAACAAAACACTATAAGGACTTTCTGTACATGTCTAAGTTTGATGTAATTCTCATTCATGCTCAAAACATCATTAAAGATCCACTATGTAGAATAAACCACCTGAATGCCCCTCTCTTACCCCTTATCAAGTGTGTATTAGAACATATGGTGGTACTTCCAAGTACTTATGAACGCTCCCTTAGAGATGGACTCGCTCCCTTTGCACATATAAAGGGCTCCTTCTAAGCTTATGAAAAGATGATTCGATAGATACCTTCAAAATTCTAAATAGTGGACTTTTAAAATGTTTAAAACTTTCTTTTAACACCAGGTGATAATCATAACATGGTCCTACAAGTAATGTCCATCCATCCATCCATTATCTATAGCACTTCATCCGTCTGGTGATCGCGGGTCGCGGGGAAGCTGGAGCCAATCCCAGCATCTTCGGGCGAGAGGCGGGGTACACCCTGGGCAGGTCGCCAGTC
>JAQQZU010000018.1:14446170-14488052 GCA_030068025.1 Parauchenoglanis punctatus | reverse complement strand
ATAATAATAATAATAATAATAATAATAATAATAATAATATGAGATTCACTAGTACACTATTACAGTCTATATTCTGGCAATATATCGCAGAAATATATGAGGTCTGTAATAATTAAATGTTGTGAACATGGGTATAACGCGAGTTACAGATGATCTTTAGCAGATCTAAGATTTACCTCGAATTTGGACCTATTCAAAAATGGCGGACGCAGTGTTCCCTAAAAGGCAACGGAAAACGCAAATCTCGCGATATTTTGGAGCTCAAGTCGCGCGAGTTGTTGTTGCTATGGCTGTAATACAAATGGCTGTCTACTTCACTACTTAGTGTTTAAATTGCTGGCTTTTACACCCTACGTAGTGCACTATATGGGTAGTAGAATCGTTTTTGGATTATAGCCACAATGTAACAACCTGTTGACCTGCAAGCTAAAGCCTGTAGCGAAAAGTTCGGCCTTAACGGTACAGCAATACACGTATTTATACACATATTACCGTTGGTGTGTTGATGATTAGTGGTGTGATTGTTGTGTTAATGTTGTAGCGCTTTGTGTTTATGCACTTTATTGCCATTATGTCAGTGCTTTGTTTCCTGCTGTTACAAACGTTAGGCATGCATTATTACTGGGAAAATGCATTTGATTGAAAGTAACCAATAGTGTGTATATTAGTATACATCTTTATGAAATTCATTTACTCTGCGGTATCAAGAATCAAGCATGCATGCAAAAGTACAGTGCAAAGTTCATAGTAGATTAAATAGGTGACTATTTTAAGAACAGGAAGGTTTTTGTATCTATAATTCTCTATTCTGATTGGTCAGAAGGTGGTGATTAATTTACTAAAACAGCAGCTCTGGCAAGTTCTTTTCCAAACAGAAGAATTCTGTCCAAGCTCGGCACTGAAATAATCCACATTTCTGATTTACCTCCAGTCATGTCTCCTCTGAGCGGGAAGGTCCAGACAGTCCTGGGCCTGATGAATCCAGACCAACTGGGTCGCACCATGACCCACGAGCACCTGACCATGACCTTCGAGTGCTGCTTCGTCCCCCCGGGTCCAGGACATGAGGCCAATTCCTCAGCACCCATTGAGATAAAGAACTTGCACTGGCTCCAGCAGAACCCGTACAGCCATCGGGAGAACCTCCTGCTGTGCCAGGAGATCGAGGCAGTGCGAGAAGAACTGGTATGCTTCAAGAAGGCTGGAGGAGGCACTATTGTTGAGAACACGACCACGGGTATAACTCGAGATCTGCCCGCTTTACGCCAGCTGGCCAAGGACACAGGGGTCAACATCGTGGCGGGGGCCGGCTACTACGTGGATGTCACTCATTCGGATGAAATGAGGAAGATGACAGTGGAGAAGGTGTGTGTTGGGGTTAACTCTTATGTTCTGTTTGGTTTAGAATTATCCATTGGGCCAAGTTTTGCTTGTGTTATCCACAAATATCATTTTCAACAAAACAATTCCTTTAATGCATAAGATCTAGTAGATTAAAAAAGTTGGTTGTCTTAATTTTTCATCTACAGTTTGGATTAGTATGATTGCTGCTGTTCCTTTATCCTATGAAAGCTCACTGGTGTCATGGTGAGTGAGGTGTCAGACGGCGCTGATGGTACAGATATTCGCTGTGGCGTGATTGGAGAGATCGGCACAGGCTGGCCAATCACAGAGAGCGAAAAGAAAGTACTCCGTGCCACCGCACATGCTCAGACACAACTGGGATGTCCAGTTATCATCCACCCTGGCCGAAACCAGGCTGCCCCGACCGAGATCGTCCGGATCCTTCAGGAGGCTGGAGGGGACATCTCTAAAACCGTGATGTCTCATCTGGACAGGTGATAAAATGAAAGCTTGTAATCTTTAACCCCACTTCAATCCCAATGTATTAGCTGGACAGTGGTGAATCCCTTAATAGTACCAATACCTGAATTTCTCCAAATCAAATAAACAGACAAAAACCATGAAACAATAAACATTTTTAAAGTAAAACTCTTGTGCAATAACATCACAAAGTCTCACAGCACTAATTCTTTTAATCATCTACAGCCAGCAAGTGATCACTTTTTGCCCAAATGTCTGCATGGATTTATACGCTAAAACACAAAGTTTTGTTTTGTGGACTGTATAGTGACCAGAAATGTTCAAACATTCACATAGATGGTCCTATAAATCCATAAAGGTTTATCATTGGTTCTTTATAATTGTTGATACTGAAAATTTCTTACCCAGAACCATATTTGACCATGGTGAATTACTGGAGTTTGCGAAATTAGGAAGCTATCTTGAGTATGACCTCTTCGGCACAGAAATGCTGGACTACCCCTTTCATTTGGATATCGACATGCCCAGTGACAGTCAGAGGGTTCAAACGTGAGTACCGAACAAGGAAACACACCTCAGTTCTGTAGTATTTCCACAGTACTGTCTGCTACGGAGATTGTATGTGTGCTTTCAGTCTTGCTTGCACAATAGAGTTTGCGTCTGACTACTGCTCACATTACTCATTTAGGATTTTAAAGGGGCAATTAGTCATTTTAGAGCCCTCTGCTGCCTGTGTGGTGTATTGCATGTGTCATGAGAACATTATCTGTACGATGAAACCTATATAAAGCATGAGACCGAAAACAGATGAAAGCCTGACATGCAGAAATGTTTTTAAAAGGTCACTGAAATTTATTTTCTTTAAAATTGTTACCGAACTAAACACTTCAATAGCTGCACATGCAATTCAAATTGGTGTGTTGAGTTTTATTTATTGAATATTTCATTCAGTTTCACTCATACGGTGAAAATGATCACGTTGATTAAACTTAACATAGTGTCTGTATTTGAATTTTTCTGTTACTAGCCTGGCGTTTCTAATTAAAGAAGGCTATGAGGACAGGATCGTCATCGCTCATGATATCCACACCAAGAACCGACTGACCAAATACGGCGGCCACGGTTACTCCCACATCCTGAAGAACATTGTCCCCAAAATGCTTTCCAGGGGCATCAGCCAAAAGCAGGTGGATAAGATACTGATACACAACCCCAAGCAGTGGCTAACCTTTAAATAGATCTGATATTTAAATTTGATCAAGGGATGATAACTGACCAAAGAGTCATGTGAAAATTGAAATAACTGCTTGGGATGTTTGCTAATGATGATACCTTTTGACGCTACCTTCCACATATAATCTTCTAGAATTGATCAAAAGTGATGATTTTTTACAGCTTCAACTACGATATGATTGTTGTGGTTGTGTGCGTGTGTGTGTGTGTGGGATTCGGCAAATTCACAGCGGATGCTTCACCTTGGCCACTCAGTCATTATCCAATTAAGAGAAATCAAAATAGATTTCAAGGTTGTTGTTTTGTATAACTCATCAGGGAAAACGGTTGGATTTGATTCATTAGAAGCAGAATTAAAGGGCTGTTTTGGGACATTGTTCGATTCTCCAGACACAAAAATGAATAGGACACCTTTTGATTTGAGACAAATACCTTCCACTAATCATCCTGCCTCAATGAGACATCACGTCAATGCAACGTCTGGACTGGGATTCTTTTTTTGTTGTTGTTGTTGTTGTTGTTGTTTTTTTCATCCAATCCTAATTAAAAATGCAATCCAACAATGCTGCGTTCCACAGCAATAAAAATACACACTAACTGGAGAGAAATAGCTTAATTTGGCATATACATCTATGCATTTTTTCACTTAACACTTAAATATTCACAATTAATAATGAATAGTCAAAGTAGCCTGGTGTGTAAGATGCAGTTTTGGATTTTCGATTTTAATGCTCATCTTCTCATCGCTTTTACTATGTAATATTTGTGATGGAAACACTGAATGATTTGATGTGGGAAACTATGATATGATGGCATACAGCTGCCTTTTTTTCATGACAAATGAAGAATGAATTTCTACCATTTCTATCACGCAATAAATTAAAAGAACAAAAGGAAGCAGTACAATTTGTAGTGATTTGTATTGATAGAATTTCAGTTAAAATAAAAAAGAGAAATATTTATCGACTTTTCACTTTTACTTCTTCTTACACTTGTACTTCCATTTAATTACTGTCAGTGATTGGCTGATCTAAAACACCAGTTTTGGTTTTACAAAATTTTAAAGGATTGTAGAGGGATTGTTCCGTTTTCCAGGCAACTTTCCTTTAATGTGCCAGCTAACATATGAAACCAGCCAAGTGCATCTTTTTTGAACTGTTAATCATGTTGCATCACAGGGCAGTGTAACACACTGTGGAGAGCGCTATCCGCCCTCTTACGCATACCTGATCTCACGGATACCCGTGATTGGCTGGGGTCACTGTGATTGACAGGGAGAGAGAGCATATGCTCGTCCTACCTAGATAGGACAGCCAGTTTTGCTCCCTGCCACATCATCGAGATCCTATTTTGTGAACTCAGCTTGATAAGACAAAAAAAAAAAAAAAAAACATGTTAGGAGAAAATATTTGAGGAATAACAGTTATTCATCTTAACCTGGTTCTAGTCTGGTGCCACAGGTAGACGCAGATGACCTCCTGTCCTTTCTCTGGCCCATAATAACACTTTGCAAGATAAGTGGTGGAGATGTATCTTTTATTTTAGCTTAGATTGCACAATGTTTATGTTATTCATTAATAAAGCAATACAAAGATCGAATGAGGTACAGCAAATCAGTGTCGGCGTAACTCGTGTGTAAAACCGTTTTTTATTTTCTTTAAGTAGTTTGTATTACTAAAATTAAAAATGAAGCTCACCATAAGTGTGACACTGTCACCGACATGACTGATCACAAGGTGAGGCTCAAAACTGACCAGCAAACAAACACAACATGATTACTTAACCCTTTCCCCCCCCATAACTCACAGTGATTGATCTAAAATCTAACTGGTAGTCATCACATGCTCAAGGTCACTACGTCCAACTGACCTTTTTTTCCTCAACGCCACAAAACGAACCTTTTAAAGGATTTCACACGTTATGCGCTCATAACCGTCTTGTCCGGCTTTAAGGACGATGACTTTTTAATCACAAGTGAACACTGTAATTGCATGATGTGACTGCATTTATTTGCAGCGTTTCCTTTCATTTTAATGTCTGTGAGTGGAAAAACCAGACAGGTTAACTTTTATGTAAGCAACATGTCCTGTCACGTGTTAATCTGCGTAAATCATGAACCCAGAGAACGTGCTGTATTTGTTGTTGTTCCCTCCGTGCGCTTTGCCTCCGTCCAGCTTGATGTAGATCTCATCTCCAGGCTCCAAGTGTAACACCACGCTGTTGCTGGCGTAGTCGTAGTTCTGATCTGCGTCCTGAGCGATGGCGCTCGCCCTCACCTAAGGAAAATATGTAATGCAGTGATAGGCACTGTGAACAATTGACGTGGTTTTTAGAGCTCAATTTTACAACAGTGTCATATATTACACTAAGTTACAGTCAGACTGCAGTGCATTCTGCGGTTTAAGTAAACTTAGTCATTTCCAGAAAATAACTGAAAAGTCAGATGTTTTCATGTTCATGCTGAATTGGACATACTTTTAAAAGACTTTATTTATATGTTACTGAAGAGTTGTGTAGGCTGTTTCACTGGGATGCATTGTATTACATTTATATGTAAGATGGAGAAAAATGTCCTTGGAAACTTGGAAAATTTCACCATGTTGTACAGTTTTATAGTTAGCATGTCATTTTTACTGTACCAAAACTACAATGCAAACTTCAGGACACTTTTACTTCAATAGCAACAAACAGGCTAAGATTGTTTTTTTTTTTTTTAAAAAGGCGGTTATGTATGGCCAATGTGAATTTTCAATAAACCTCATGAGGGCAAGACTTCAAATTAAATCTGGACCAAAAAAGGTAGGAGCAGATCGAAGCAGACCATGACGAATGTTCTCGCTTACATTTTCAAACTTAGCAAATGTTATTGAGCCATGCCACGCATAGCATACTGGAGTACTGTACATTTGCTTGTCGTTGGAGTGGTACCATCAGGGGTACATCTTTTTGTACCTTTAAAAGCTATCTTTCAGCATGAAATGTGGATATAATGTACCTTTTTAAAAAATAAGTTAAGGTACCAGGATTAGTATCATAATCTTTAAAGGCACACTATATGCACCTTGATGTAGGTCAAAGATACATAGCCAACTAAAAAAAAGGCACCACCTTTTTTCATTCTGAAGTGGTTTATATGGAGAGGTGTGTATTCACATGTAGACAGTCAGATTTCAGACATGAATCATGTGTTAGGGTGTATTTTGTTTTAATAATGTAATAAGAAAGTTTGAAGCAAGGTATAAGTTAAAGTGATGATGATGATGATATTATTATTATTATTATTATTATTACCTGGTTATTTTTGCACAAATCAGCCCACATGCTCGTGCCGTCGCCTCCCCGCATGAGCACGTGATACACGAAGTAATAGATCCCCGGGATGGAGCAGGTGAACTTGCCGGTGGCCGGGTCGTAGTGGTTGCCCAGGTTAGTGACCACATCGTCAAACTTGAGGACCTCATAGCCTTCGTGCTGCTTCTTGAGCCCGGCGTAAAAAGCGACTTTGGGTACAGTGGTGTACGTGGCCGCGTTTACGACGCCGCCGCTCACACCGATCACTCCCGGAGGGCCGGGTAACCCGGGCGGACCTGGATTTCCGATTTTTCCCGGCGGGCCAGGTGGTCCAGGTGGACCCGGCTCTCCCCTCGGGCCGATGCGCCCCGTGCGTCCCGGGTCCCCTTTCGGACCGCGTAGAAAAGTGGTCGGAGGCTGGATGGAGCGCGGGTCGCTCCCGGTGGCGCGCGCCGGAGGTTTGATGGTGCCGTATGGATCACAGACCATCCTGCAGGCGCTGAGCGTCTCGTAGCGCGCGTCCGTTCCGGCCGCGTTCACGAGCACCGGGATCAGGATGACCAGCACCAGCACCATGGCCACGCCGAGGATGCCGGCCGCGACCGCGCGCGTTCTCGCGCCCAGCCCGGACAGCGACGGGCGCTCCTCGCGCTGCGTTTTGCGCGCTATCTTGCTCCTGCACACGGTCTTTTAAGCTGGATGAATCAGCTCGTGCTCCCAAGATGCGTAATCACGACTTAATTACGCGTTAAAATGAAGGGAACCAGAACCGCGAGAGTAATGCACTTTACATCTCTTCTGAGTGAGAGAGGTGGAGGAAAAGTGAGAGATAAAGAAAAGGAGAGGGGGGAAAAGGAAGGTACGGTGAGAAGAGAGAGGGAGGGGGAGAGCACGTTTTGCCTACAGCTTGATTGTGAAGGTTTAAATAATCACTGATGCCTTGGAAATTACCCAACTGAATTAATTCTCATAATAAAAAGTAGGTTTGGAGTTCTGCCTGCAAACTTTTTACTCAGTTAGTAAGAACTTCATGTTTATAAATCTATTTTGTAGCCTAATTATTTGTAAAATACATACAGGGAATAGAATAACACAAATTTTAAAGGGGCAATCTGTAATTCTCAAACATGTTCCTACATCTGTAATAATTATACCTGGCTTAAAAGATATTTTTGGAAAACTGTGATTTGCAATATGGATCGCGGCACATGCTTTCTTTCAGAACTTCTCTTTACATTTTTTCCAGTTCAGAAATCACCAGCCAAAGAAAGCTGCTCAGCTCCACCCCCTTTCCCAAAAAGCCAATCCAAGAGCAAACCTAGATTGTGCAGAGAGGACCTTTCACAACATTAAATTTAAGTGGAAACAAATTAAAAGTAGGATGTCTTTCTTTAATAAATAAAAATTTATATCGTTAGCAAATTAATGTAAGGAATAAATTACATTAATCAGGAATAAATTAGCAAATGAATCTGTGGAATACTGACTTCCTCATTAGGGATAAATATATTTATGGATAAATTTATGGATTCATAAGTTTAAAGTTCATAACCAGAATTTAGCTACATATTTCTGTAAAGCTGCTTTGTGACAGTGTTCATTGTGAAAAGTACTATAAAAATAAAATTGAATTGAATTGAATAAAACACTTCAAGACAGCCTGCGTAAAATGTTTTACATAACACTTTGTCTCATCAGGATAACTGAGACTCAGATTCACCTGGGAGGAAAGTGTTGCAAAATATTGCATAAGAGAATGGTCGCACTTTTGAACATACACCCACAACCACTTACAAACACACCCTCTGAGTCAATGATTTCTTGTGGCCTGTCTTGTCCTCTCCAGCTGGCATGCGCAGCCGCTTACTCAGTGCATTTGGACGTTTAGCGCAGATCATGAGTCACATGGTATGTTCAGATGAACAGCCGTGCACCAAACTGGCCTCTGAAAACAAGCTGCAACTTTTTCACTTTAGAGCAGGGCTTTATTGTATTGAAGATCCTAGATGTGTTTGTCTTTTTCTGAAATAACTTTAAAAGTATTTATTTGGAGTATACTCTTATCCAAAGCACCTAATAAAGAAGGAAAAATCTAGCTTCCCCAGGACAGACAGATACAATGCCCACACGTCCTGACAGATACAAAGGCCATGCCTCCTTCACTGCGATGCACAAGGCCACGCCTCTTTGACTTGGACTGACAGGCATAGAGGTCACACCTCCTTCACCACGACTGACAATCACATAGGCGACACCTCCTATATTGGGACTAAAAGGGACAAGGGACAGAACTCTTTTACTGGGACTGACAATCACAAAGGCCACACTACTGAGAATCAGGCACAAAAGCCGAGCCTCTTTCACTGAAACTGACTGGTACAGAGGCCACACCTTTTTTACTGGGACTGACAATCACAGAGACCACACCTCCTTCACTGGGACTGACAAGCAGTGAGGCCACGCCTTCGTCACTGGGACTGACAGGCAGTGAGGCCGCGCCTCCTTCACTGGGACTGACAGGTAGTGAGGCCACACTTCCGTGATTGGGACTGACGGGTAGTGAGGCCACTCCTCCTTCACTGGGATTGACAGGTAGTGAGGCCACACCTCCTTCACTGGGATTGACAGGTAGTGAGGCCACGCCTCCTTAACTGGGATTGACAGGCAGTGAGGCCACTCCTCCTTCACTGGGATTGACAGGCAGTGAGGCCACTCCTCCTTCACTGGGATTGACAGGTAGTGAGGCCACTCCTCCTTCACTGGGATTGACAGGCAGTGAGGCCACTCCTCCTTCACTGGGATTGACAGGTAGTGAGGCCACACCTCCGTGACTGGGACTGGCAGGTAGTGAGGCCACTCCTCCTTCACCGGGATTGACAGGTAGTGAGGCCACTCCTCCTTCACTGGGATTGACAGGTAGTGAGGCCACTCCTCCTTCACTGGGATTGACAGGTATTGAGGCCACACCTCCTTCACTGGGACTGGCAGGTAGTGAGGCCACACCTCCTTCACTGGGACTGACAGGCAGTGAGGCCACACCTCCTTCACTGGGATTGACAGGTAGTGAGGCCACTCCTCCTTCACTGGGATTGACAGGTAGTGAGGCCACTCCTCCTTCACTGGGATTGACAGGTATTGAGGCCACACCTCCTTCACTGGGACTGGCAGGTAGTGAGGCCACTACTCCTTCACCGGGATTGACAGGCAGTGAGGCCACACCTCCTCACTGGGACTGACAGGTAGTGAGGCCACACCTCCTTCACTGGGACTGACAGGCAGTGAGGCCACACCTCCTTCACTGGGACTGACAGGTAGTGAGGCCACACCTCCTTCACTGGGACTGACAGGTAGTGAGGCCACACCTCCTTCACTGGGACTGACAGGTATTGAGGCCACACCTCCTTCACTGGGACTGACAGGCAGTGAGGCCACACCTCCTTCACCGGGATTGACAGGCAGTGAGGCCACTCCTCCTCACTGGGACTGACAGGCAGTGAGGCCACGCCTCCTTCACTGGGATTGACAGGCAGTGAGGCCACGCCTTCATGCAAAACCTTAAAATTTCTCAGTCTTGAGGAACAAATCGCAAAGAAGATAGCAGTCAGATCTAATGGTTAGCAGGAATTAGCTGAAATATTAGCAGTAAGAAGTCTTTTCTTGGTCATTTAAAATATGAGAGAAATGTTGACATTCTTGCTTTGTTTCCACTGTCATTTTGCCTTAATATTATTTGTGCAGAGCTTTGAGTTTGAGTACTATTCATTAGATAGCCTGTACTCTTCTTTATGGTCGTCACACTTTTAGCTACTTGAATGCATGTTTAGATGTATACACGTTTCATTTGAACATGTCATGAGGCACAAGGGGAGAAAACAGAGCAGGCTTTGTTGTTTTTGATTTGGGAATAGCTTGTCTTTTGAGGTCTTGAATAAAACATGCTGAGACATAAACCCTCAGAAATGACTCGTCGAACATTTTCCGTTATGGTAATATGCTCAGACACCGTCAATCTGCAGCCAATCTGTTGTCAGCTTTTAAGGGCCCTCACATGAAATATGCATGACGTCCATGCAGTTTGTAAAACAAAGAGTACACTTTGAAATGAGCTGACAACTCAACAGTTCCAGGGGTGCGTGAGAGCATTTTATTTGCTCAGTCTACCCCTTACAACATTAATTAAACTGAAATATCACATTATAATTTATCATTTAAGATGCTCCAAATGCTATACCAGTGTGTTACTAGATTAGCTTGGATCAGGTTCAGTGCGTTTACTTCTTCAATGGTGTGTGGCTCATCACCTCCTGGTCACCTGCTGTTCCCTGATGACTGTGTTTCTATTGAAGTTGTTGTGAAGTTTCTCGCCCCGGCGCGTGTGCCGAGCCAGAACGCAGCGCTCGAGCACAGATGAGACCGGAGGAAGAGTAGGTGTGAGCACACCATCACCCCCTCAAAGCATGTCCTCCTACTGGGCCGCCACTCTCTCCTGCCGAGGGATGACTTACTACGCTTATATAACCCTCCTGAAACAAACGTGTCTGGGTGGTGTGTCTGTGTCTGTGTGTGTGTGTGTGTGTGTGTGTGTGTGTGTGTGTGTGTGTGTGTCTGTGTGCTTAAATATATTCTGAAGTGCAGGAATAAAATCTCAAATAAAATTTGGAGTCACCTGTCAGTCCAGTCACTTGCTATGCTGTTTTATGAAAGGTTTCATGGCCTAGGTTTTGTTTTTTTAATCAGTGAAGCAGCTTAACATCAGTACAGAAACTCCTTTTTGTGTGTGTGTGTGTTAGTGTTAATGAATATCCATATCTGTATATTTTTTCAGATTGAAATCCAGAGAAGGTGTGGACTAAACAGTGTGGTGGTGTTTTTTTTTGTATTGTTTTTTTTTTTAAAAGCCAGATGTAGAAAGCAGTGACAGCATAGCGTGTGTATTCTGCCTAGGACAATTCGTCAACCTCAGCTACATCACTCCAATTCATAACTGGTCTCAACTAGTCATGTGTTCAGGATTGCTTTATTAATCGCACTCACGCAGTTAAAATATTTGTTTGTACCTACATGTAATATTTTCTAATGAATAAAATTGGTTTTATTTTCTAACCTATAGCCTTATTGACACAATTGTGACCCTGACCAGGCGGTTACTAAGGATGAATGACTGAACACTCAAAGCATACCATTGCAGCACTTTCTTTGTCCCATAAGTTTCATATCGGCAAATTTTGTGTTTAGTCCCATGGGATCTTACTTGCAGTGCATCATAATAATATTATTGAACCTTTTAATGGTGTTTTTTTTCATCCATTTAGTATGCATTATCTGTTCATTCTGAATAATGTACTGTATTTATATTATAGTACATATGCCTTTTTAAAAAATACTATAAAATACTTTTTGTGGCATGTGAGGATTGTAGGCCTGAGAAATCTGTTCATTTATAGCTGCAGGACAAAGGTACATGTGAACACATAATTTATTTAGCATTCAGTTAAAACAACAACAACAACAACAAAAAAAACTTAGTCCAAATGTCAAAATAGCAAGAAGATACTAGAAAGCAGTGATGATTTATCATCCAAGCAAATATTACAGAATTCACAATTACTTAATCATTTAATTAATACTAAATACCTTTTTTCTTCATAATCTTTAGCAAATATGAGAAGAATAAATGAGAAGTATTTGTTATTAAATGTTGACTGGATAGGGAAATGATAGAAATCGTTCAAAGCGTTAAACTTTTACCTCAGTTAGAAAACACCACGTCTGCCTGTCACACCCCATTATAACTCCACTTTACCTTTACAATACTTGTCGGAAAAGTCATATTATTTTTGCTTTATTGTCCGAGTACATCTAACATCTCGTGCTTGGAACATTTTCCATGAGTCGTCCGTGATAGGTTATAAAACATGCACATTTTAGTTCATTCACTCAACCATGTCACCAGAACACATTTACACCTATGAAATATTTGCAATATTTCACAAGCTACATGTTGAACAGGAAGTTGCATTATCTGGATTTCCTGAAGATTAGGTTATGTGAAGAAGAAAATTAAGTTATCTCATTATTTCTTCATTTTTAGTGATATTGACTGATGAGTCACAAGTTTTTTAATGAATTAAATTGATGAATGAGATGAAATGAAAATGCTCTTTTATTGTCCTCGTGCTATTTAAAATGGATGCTAGTTAACAAAATAGATTGAAATTTTGTGTGAGTTCAAAGTTTTGAGGATGCAAGCCAACTGTCAATGTAAAAAAAAAAAAAAGTCAAATAATCAATAAGTACTCTAATCTGTCTATCAATCTATACCTTGGAAATACCAAAACAGGCTAAAATTATTTGGATTCTGATCTAGAGTCAGTGCTCCGATGCTGGTGTTAGACCTCACAAGCAAGCAGCTAAACTGAGAATATTCTCTTTCCTAACCAAAATCTTCAGGCTCACATGGCTGAAACATCGATCCATGATACATGGCTTGTTTGCACTTATATAATGTTCATGATCAGAGTTCCTACTGAGTGTAAACTGGCACACATCCAGACCTGACCATGTCTCTTTCCTTCTGCCGATGCATCAGTCTGTGACAGAGGGGGAGCATTACTAATCCACCACAGACAGAGCACCGGCGAGCACACAGAGAAGGGAAAACGTGCATGAGAGATGCGTGCAGTGCAGAATAGCTGACAGCCCGACAACAAACTTAGAAAACCAAGTCAATTCTTAAAGGTATAACTCAGGAAAAAACCCCTGGGCCCAAATGTATCTGATTAGCCAAGGCTTTGATTTTTGTAATATTAGTAGTGGAACCCAAAACATGTCTAAATACTGTCATCTATAAATATGAACCAAAGTTCATCAGGAAGCTGAGCGCTGAAACATTACAGGATAAACTCAACATTAAACCCCACTGACCTTTGACCTTGAGTGAATACAAGTGTCTGTCTGTGTGTGTTCGGGAAAGCGTGAAGTGAAGCGTGTGTTCTGAACTTTGATGAATTATTAGCACGTTTTAAATAATGATAACTAATAATAAATAGGATTGGTGAAAATATTTCTCGTTCAACTTAAGTGTGTGCACTTAAGGAGGCCACCAGATTTTAACATGCATGCATGTCTGTGGAATGACCTTCAAATCCATTACTATGCAAAGTCACATCCCGCTGACCTTTGACCTTGACCTGTGGGTGAGAAAGACAGAATCAGTGTTTACAACTCCTGAAATCTAAATGATTCTTTGTCTGAAATATAGTTCTTACTTATTAATACCTGTTAAATATGATACGTGACAGTTAATAAATAGACTTATTGAAACATTAACACCTGCTGAATATACCCGACAGAATTAAACAGGATTTTCTGAACAATATATCTCTCGGACCGTTTACCATATCCTGTTAACGTGAATTTAATTCCTGATGACGTTTCAGCCCTACATCTGTCAAACCTGTCATTTGACCGGTGATGACGTGACGTCTGACAAATTTGACAGTTGATGAAAACAGCCCTATGATTCTCTCTCGCAATTGTCGACAGAGTGAGGAGATATTTATTTTGCTTTTAAGGAAGGAGTCTCCAGTGTCAGTGGTTTGGTTTTGTTCCTGGGAATTTACGCTTTTCTGATTCGCAGTAACATAAGCCTGGTTTCATTTTTGCCTAGGTAGCTTCAAGACAAAAGAGGGGGGAAAAAAGAGGCTGGTGAGGAAACAACTGTCTATAGCTGCTATAATGTAAGTGATAAGAGGAACTGTTTTGGAAAATGTTCAATAAATGTAACTCTGCTCTGGCCATGACTATGAGGAATAAAACACAAAAGGACATGTTCTAGGAAAATAATCAACTTCAACATGCCCTGTTATGTTTTGACTCTTTCCATTAATATCGAGGTGAATCAGCATCACCTTGAAAAATATACTTTCTCGTCATTGTGTTCTCTCTCTCTCACTGTTTCCTCCATCTGATCTGTTGTTTGGCACTATTTTGAGCTCTCTCCCGGCCAATTAACAGAGCTGAAATGACGCCAGCGTTCACTGGAATGTTCCGTATCCAAATTGTAGTGTACGCAACACGTACCAAGGAGTGAAGATCAGAGTTCAAGGCGAGAGATGAACAGAACAATAGTCTCTGATTGGCTGTCAGGTTCTTCTGCTTGCTGTGTGATTTTTCATGTCTTGGTGATGCTAACAGCCTTCCACATGCAGGGCTTAATTGTAGAGTAACTGTAGATTTCTAACAGAAAGCTCGGCAGATGAGAGGAATGAGCTGGAGTTTGAGGAGGAGAAGAAGGAATACGCACGGTGCGGTAAAGCCGTTTCCAACGTGAGTAGGGACCGCAGGACAAACAAGAACTCTGAGAATTGAACTTAGTTTTATTTAGTACCGCACTCGTAATAATACACAGTGAGGGCAACTTTGTAGCACTGAGATCTTCACTAGGAGATTAAGGACCGTGCATCCAACCATTTTCTTTCGTTTCTTGGATTATTTTTCTGATTAAATGTCTATTTTTCCATTCATAAATACGTTATGATTTTGGGGTTCAGGTTAACAGTGGATCTGGGGTGAGAGACAGGAATACACCCTGAACAGGCACCAGTTCATTGCTGGGCACCATACGCACACACTCACACCTAGGGGTTAGTTGGCATAGCCACTCTACTTTATGGCATGTTTTTGGGAGCTGGGAGGAAACCAGAGAACCCAGAAGAAACCATTATGGACTCCGTGAGAATACACAAAACTCTAAACAGACAGTAACAGAGGCTCGAACTGGGGACCCTGGAGACGTGAGGTGGTAACTGTGCCAATAGATCACCCCAATGCATTATTTATTTATTTACTCACATACAACTTTTTATTTTTCCTTTTTGACTTATTTTTAAAGAGATATATTTTAATGAATTAAATGGCAATTTGTAATGAAATTAAGTGATAGATAGATAGATAGATAGATAAATGAAATTTAATTATTTGGCTTAATATAGAATTTTCCACATTCTAATTTTCTTCACTTTTTTCTTCCTTCTCTGTCCCGGTCCTTCTCTTATCACACTGATCTTTATTTATTTTATTTGTAAGGAAATATTAACTTTTATGTTTAACAAGTACTTTAAAATGCAAAGATTTAAAACGTGCCATTGTTATGAACGTTACAATGATTTAGTCTAGGTGAGCGCGCCCTCATGTGGCCACAGGTTTGCATTGTACCCCAAAGGAAAAGAGAAAACACACCATTTACTGTAAAATAATCTGATTTACTACACGTTAAAATAATTAAAATGTTTATATAAACAGGATAAACATTTAATATCACATTCTACTGTAATTATACCAGTGCAAGACTATTTTTGTCCAGTGGTAATTACTTGGCTACAAGTACCCTTTACCAGCACTCACACACATGCTCGCTCGCTCTCTCACACACACGGTACACACATGCACCATTTTACATACACTATTTTTTTTTTTTTCATTTGCCACCATTTCATATACCAGACTATTAGAACATAACCTTTCTTTTAGCATGTAGTGCTAATAATCTAACCCTTATGGTTAAACTTTGCTTCACCAGTTTGTGAAAATGGGATTTACACTTCAGGAGTCAGAAGTGCATATTAATGGCTGGTGCCCATCGGTCTGTTTCTGGAGGAGATGGCAGGTTCTGGCACTTGGCTGTTCGACCGTGTTGAGAAGGTTGAGCGGAGGTGTTAAGAGAACTGCTCGGTGAATCGCTTATGGAACTCCTTCACTTTGTTGAGTAAAATCTTCAGTTTATCAGCTGGTGGTAGGATGGTCATCCTGTTAGAAGAGGATAAATAAAGACAGTGTAAAGTTACAGGACATTATAAGTGAATGAACAGGTGAACTCTGCCACCTAGTGGTAGCTCTACAAATAACAAACGGCATTATTCACCAGTGCTTGAATGCACAGAGATTTCCGACTTCCCAGTGAAGTCAAACGCAGCAAAAGTGAGCACAAAGTGAAAATGATCGCTACCACAAGCAAACCCTGACATCTCTAACGTCCCATTTCTTTTCCTTTTCGGTGACGTGGCTTTCCTGGCAGATGAATTTTATTCACACCCCCTTAAAAAGCAGAGTAGTTCTCAGGTGTCTCCAATATCACCTCAGCAAGGGGCCAAAAATCGTTAATGTTTCGGCTAAACTGTAACCGTTGGCACCTCTGCATATGGTTTTGGTTTGACCGGATTCATAATAAGAGACGTACCTAAAGTGATGGGTTCCATCTTTTTGCCCAAACCCACTGCCAGGAACCAAACAGATCCCGGTTTCCTCCAGGAGCGTCATACAATAGAACATATCTGGCTCCTGACCTTTGGCCTGCACACACACACACACACACACACACACACACACACACACACACAGAGAGACACACAGACACACACTTACTCTAACAGACATACAGTATGATAAAGAGTTAAAGATCCGATCCGAGAAAACTGCGAGAGAGACGCACCTTGGCCTCCTTTATGGCTCGCTCGGGCAGCATGATGTGAGGGAACGAGTACATGGCCCCCTGCACGGGGTTGCACCTGATCCCAGGCACCATGTTCAGGATGTCCTCAGTCAGCTTGGCCTTCTGTGCCAGGTCACTCAGCGTGGCCGTGCGCTCCTGCAGGAAAAAAGCATCACGCTACACTAACATATTACATTGCAGTTCGGTTAATGTGGCTCCTGTGGGTGTAATAATAATAAGAAGAATGTATAAATAATGGTTGACATGTTAATTATAGAGTGGGTGGAGCTAAAGTTGGTTAAGCTTCACCCTGAATCAAAAGGCTAATATTTTTATAACTTTGCCCATTGTGATTGTGCGCTCTATGCGTTCCCACTTGAATACAGTTTCAACTGATGGTTCGTTGTAGCAACTTTTCGGTTTCAGCTCCGCCCCCTCGGGTCTCTGGAGCCACCCATTTAACCCCACCCATCAAAACATTACCAAAAAAAAGGACTGGGTATGAAAAAAATGTAATAACAAATTTTGTCTTTCGAAAGAAATAAGTTTTAGTCGAATACAAATTATTTGAACTTTTTTAATATAAGTGAAGACTTGGTTGATTTAAATCTAGAACAATTTTAGTCAATGAAAAATGAAGGAATTTCGTATTTCCCTCAAAAATATTCCCAGCGTGTTACTTGTTCCCCCGAACACAAACGCAATCATTTCCTAAGTTTTATTTCTCTCTCAAATGAAACGTCTGGACGATTATACAAATGCACTCTGGCATTACATCGTTCTAAAATCGTTCTCATTCGGTCATGTGTGTTGTCTGAAATGATCACACAGCTTTTAATAACATTATACCACTGAACATCTAATAAAAGTAAATTATTTTGACTGCGGTCTTCAGGTATACAAGTTCGAGCAAGTCATCTAACAAGACAGATACTGCAAAAAGAGGCTAAATACTCCATCATTGAATACAAGTTCGGAGTATGACAGCAGGTTTTCACCTTCATGAACTGAGCGTGTGATGGTTCTCCCGGCTGAGGAGGGTTGGTCACCAAGGCCATGAGCGCTTGACCTGGTACAGGAGGACACAGACGCACCGACACCAGCTTAGTGAGCTGAGCCTTCACCTCCTGGTCCATGTTTATCACCTCCATATAGCCGCCTCGCAGACCGCACCTGAAATAGCGTGTGAATAGTAAAAAGGATGAACAGCGAGGCTTAACCCTTAAAAGCTCCCTATGAATGACTAGTTTCTCTCAATCTGTTTATTAAAAAGCCATGTCCCAGATTCAGTTCCACTCCAATCTGCCTGCTCATTGTGAGGCTGGGAAACAGGCCCAGACCGTCTGAAAGCGTCTACTCACTCTCCCATGTAACACTTGGAGGTGGAATGGAACGAGGCCAGCTCGACTGTGTTGGAGAATTCAGGGCCCATCTCAAATAACACCTTCTTGAACGAGTGGAAGGCACAGCCCTCGGCATACACGTTATCCTGATACACCTGAGAGAGGTACAATTAAAGAGTTAAACGTTTCAACACAAAGACGCACTGAAGTACAAGCAGTCCTTCAAGGATATCGTGTTACCTCATCAGCCATCAGGAAGAGATGTTCCTTGGCAGCGAATCGGATCACGTCCTCGATGCACTCCCTGCTCTGTACCTGACCTGTCAGGGGCAAGAACAGCTCAGATTTAAGGATGTGGAATGCAGGTGTAATATTAAATTATGTACATGTATGCGTTTTAAGACTTTTAAGACTAAGGGTTTTTTTGGGTCAGTGATCTGCTTAGTGACATCTCCTGAATATAATGTGTCAGCATGTCTTTTTTTTTTAAACGAGTGTCTAAGTTAATGACTTTTTGATTTGTCACCTTACTACAATTTGTAAAGATAAAAAAAACAAACAAACAAACAAAAAAAAAAACACACACTGTGTAGCTAAACGCTAACGTTATGAAGGAGGATCTCTTTTTTTTTTGGACACAGCTTCGTTTCGCAACAGAAGGTCATGAATTTGAAAATCAAAGGTTCAAGCTAGAATGTAAAACAAGCTATTATCCCATTATTTCAACTTATGTCAACTTGGTTATTTTAGCGTAATTTATTATTTTGACCTAACTTATGATTTATCTTAAAGTAAAGATGAAATAAGATGAAAAGTGTAATACAGCACTTCAACATGTCTTAGCTGACTGACTAAATTTAGGGCAAGTGGAAAATGCTGTACATCTCTGGATTATATATTTATGGAAAATATTGCATGAGGAATGAATTGTGTGTGTGTCAGTCTAATATCACTGTGGCTGAATTCTGCCAAACCATCCACAAAACCTTGTGTTTTCTTCCACGTACTTCGCACCTCAGCTTTAAGAAACCATAAATATATTTCACCAAAACAACAAGGAAATGTTTATTTACGTTATATTCTTGCCTTGACTATTTTCCTGCAAAGAACTTGGTGTGTAAAGAAACAGTTTAACAAAACCTCCGGACTCTTCTTAGTACCTGTTGGGTTGCCGGGGTTGATGATGCACAGGACCCGCGGGTTGCAGTGCTCTCTGGCGGCCTGTAGGGAGCGCTGCAGCTCGGCAACGTCCAGGCTCCAGCACTTCTCCTCGTTCAGGTAGTAGTTAATCTGCACGGCGCCCAGCTCAGCTAATGCGGCCGAGTACAGAGGATACTGGGGGATGGAGATCATCACACCTGTACGGGTGCGACCCTCACCTGCTGTCAGCAACTTCAGTATGGTCTGAGAGAGAGAGAGAGAGAGAGAGAGAGAGAAACAATGACAGAGTGTGATAGAGACAGGGGAGAGAGAAAGGAGCAAGAGATGGAAAAGATAGAGTGAGAAAGTGCAGGCAGGGGAGAGGGAAAGACAGAGAGACAGATTGATGGAGCGTGTGAACAAGAAAGACAGAGAGGTTGTGTGTACGTGTGTGAGATTGTGAGAGGGAGTGAAAGGTAAAACGAGAAAAAGAGAGAGATGGTAAGAGAAAGAAAGGTAGAGGGTGAAAGAAAAAATATATAATAGGACTAATGACATAAAATGACATGAAACTCAAAAATAAAATGAATTGGAAAAAAAAGGTGAAAATAAAATGTTCCCATATTGTTCTCTTTTTCTGTTTGTAAAGTTTTTGCACCCAAACTACAAAGCTAATGTTGCTAAGAAGTAATGGAAGCCTATTGCCTCCAGTTTAGCCTCATTTGCACCACTTCCCATGTGCAATTCTGCCTTCACACTTTAGGCCACGCCTCGTACCTGCGTGATGTGACACCAAACTACAGTACGTACTGAACTAGCTGAGGAACTATGAGCTACCACTGAAGCTACCTCTGTGATGTCTCTGAATCTACTTATACAAGTGTGTGTGAGGTACAGGGCTAGCTGAAGTTCTGAGTATTGGGGTGTGTGTGTGCGTGTGTGTGTGTGTGTGTGTGATGCCTTTAGCACAAAGTTAAATTCGAGGTGAAAAAGCTTCCTCATAACTCTAGTGTAAAAATATTGACAGTACATCCTGTCCTCGAAAACCAGCCTGAGTTTATCCCATACACACTTACTAAGCAAATATACAGTTTGTTTGCCAAACATTCCTCTCAGAGTTCTCTGGACTAAGTGGAAAATACTAACATAACCTTCCTGAAATTCCAGGGTTTCTTGCTACTACATGACAAACCTTCTGTTCTTGATTTTATGGATTTTTATGTTCTAGGTGGGTCAAAATAGCGCATTTCCAAATTCTCTCAATAACACTTTGAGGTATGCACAAACACCTAACACCAGGAGGATCATGGGTATTTTAATATCTGAGTGGTCAAAGGCACATTCATTGCAAGCAGTGAACAGAAGGGTAGAGTTAAATCATGAGGACGTACGACGATGCCGTCACTGGCGCCTGTGGTCAGATAGATGTTGTCCGGGTCGCAAGAGATGCCGCCGTCACGACGCTCGATGTAGCAGGCCACGTCGTGCCTGATGCAGTCGATACCCTGACTCGCAGAGTAGGAGCCTAAAAAAGAGAGAAAAAAAGCTGCATGTTACAAATGTGATGGAAAAACCTGAAGCCTAGAAGTAAGCTCAGGGTTTAATTAAGCCTGATCAGCTGATAATGATGTGTGCAATTATTATAAGCCCCTTAAATGCTTTTCAGGTTACCGAGGACTCAATAAATTATAAATAACACATGTTCTGATATTATAAATTGTTCATATAAATGTTGATCATATAAATGGTTAATTTTAATTTTATGAACTGAGACTGACAAGAACAAAGGCCACGCCTCCTAATCTGAGACGGACATACAAAGGCCACGCCTCCTAAACTGAGACTGACATACAAAGGCCACGCCTCCTAATCTGAGACTGACATACAAAGGCCACGCCTCCTAATCTGAGATTAATCACAGAGGCCACACCTCTTTAGGGCTGCAGCGGTTAGTCGACATAATCGATGACGATGCTGAAAATGCGTCAACGTCAATACTTTAAACGGACAAGTCGGGGTTATGTTTTTAATTTTCATGAATTGACCTTTTCATTTTCTAAAACTCTTCCATTCTTTATAGAAACATGATTTTCACTACGTAAATGCTGACACGCAAAGGCCACGACTCCAATACTAATAAAAAGTAAAAAGCTCACACCCTCTACGGGACTGACCGAGAGGCCACGCCTCCTGCGCCACACATGCATGTCCAACTTACCGATACTTTTTCCTCCACAGGCCTTCAGAATGCGCCGTGCACGATCTTTGGCATCATCAGGAAACTTGTTATCATCTAGCAGGTCTGGATACGAGCACAATGCCAGCACCTTGAAAACAAGGACAACCGTGAGACTACTGAAAAAAACCCTCACACAAATATCCTTCACTCTAAAAGTTTGCTTAAAGAAACAGGAAAAAGGCACACGGTGATTAGGACGTGTTAACTGCTCTCAGTAATCTAATCTGAGCAAACTGCATGCTTACTGTGTAGTTTATTAGTAACAGAAACTTGAGCGAGCATGTAAGCAGGGTTGGTTTTGTTCTCTGTAGTGATGCCCACCTGTCTGAAGAAGGTGATGGGCTGCTGACCCATGGCATGGGCATCTCCGATGTTAGCTTTGATGACCTCGTCAAAGGGTTTCTTCACTCCCTAGAAAAGCAAAATAGAAAAGTGTTCAGGTGTGGACAAATCATAAATCATATATCTACCAAGTAGCCCACCTGGAGGCTTATACGTGGCAACTATCTTAACTAGCTCATGATACTTTAGAGTTAAATTAAGTTCATTAACCAGGAAAAGTAAGAAATGAAAGCTACTCCTTACTGTACATTTCACTACAACAGTACTTTTTGGAGTGTAATTAAATCATAGTTCATCTGAGTCAAATAATGGTAAATTTTAAAAACATTTTGTATAGTTTTTATTATTGTTATAAACTGCCTCCCTCCCTCCATGTTTGTTTCTTTGTCTGTCTCTCCATCTGTCTCTCTCTCCCTCCCACTTCACTTTAATGTCTCTGCTACTTTGTCTGGCTGTTTGTTTCTTTCTCACTGACTACATCTGCCGCTCTCCCTCCTCTCTTTGCTTCTCCCACTCTTTCCCTCTCTGTTACTGTCTCTATTTGTCTTTCTCTTTCCTCTCTTGTTCTGTTTCTCTCTGCTGCCCCACTCTCTCTCTCTGTTGCTTTTCTCACTGTAGGTCTGTTGGTCTCTCTCGCTGTCCTTCTCCCTTCTCTCTCTCTGCTCCCCTCCCTCTGTCTCAGTCTCCTTAGAGGTCTGTCTCTCTTTCTCCTGCATAAGCAAGGACATAACCATTTACATTAATTTGTATTATTATATTTTTTAAAAATCTCCAGCACTGTGCTTTTTTCCATTGTTATACATTACATGATATTTTGTCAACACATTTTCTCACTTGCTTCTGGATTTATGCTTTATTTTTGGCTTTGTTTTCTTCCCCGCATCCTTGGAGGAGCTGAATGAGAAATTTAAGATAAGTTTAAAAGTCAGAGTCTTTCTCTCAGCCTGTCTCCGTCTCCATCTCCCTCTCTCACATTCACAAATCCTTTTCACAGAGCAAACAGCTGAGGCATCCTCGACGCTTGGATTTCTCAGTCCAACATTCCAAAGTAGTAGTTCAGTGAAGAATTCACACAATTTTCTCAGTGAACTCATTCAACCATGAAATATGCCATGTCTGAAATTTGCACTGGGGCTTTGAGGCCAACCTGTAAACTTCCTCAATCATCACACGCACACTCACTACACACTATGTCTCTCAGACAGACTTAGTTACTTGGCTTACAACATTTTGACGCTTAATGATGTGTAAAATCCAACTCGAGTACAAAGTGTAGCTTGCAGATTTATGAGGTTTGAAGTCTGACTTTTATATGAGAAATAATCCATTTCATAAAATGTCATTCACAAATGCTATCACGGAGTTGACCTGAAAGCCTTGTAGCTAAAGTACACAACTAAAGAAACAATCTTCAGACCTCAAACGTGCTTTTAAATGATCTGATAGCAAAAAAAATACAAAAAAAAAACTTTGCACTGATTCAAATTCAGAAAAAAGATAAACAAATAAAGACGAACAAGAGGCCAAAATCTATTTTGCGTAAGTTTAAGGTCGATGACCGTGACCCTTCAGATGACGAGTGTGCTGGGAGTACAGGGGTGAAAGGTCAGATACAGCGATTACAGACCTCTGAGATGCTAGAGGAGAAGTTTGACATGATGACACAGATCCAGCCTAACAGTCAAATCTATAAAAGATCATAGACAGTATATAATATATTATATAATAATAAATTAATTCATGATACACTTTTCTAAGAGGTGATGCATGATTTACTGGTTGGACCAATCAGAGTGCAGCATTAGTTTTGCATTTAGTTTTGCATTTAACTTTGCATGTGTTTTGTTTCAAGTGTCT
Organism: Parauchenoglanis punctatus; assembly: GCA_030068025.1. NCBI lineage: Eukaryota > Metazoa > Chordata > Actinopteri > Siluriformes > Auchenoglanididae > Parauchenoglanis > Parauchenoglanis punctatus. Next base: position 14,464,294 of record JAQQZU010000018.1, on the reverse strand, counting down.
AACCTACACGCTTTCTCTTGAATCAAAATGCCCAAAAAAAACCCCTCAGCTTTATATGGATCCAACATCCTTCTTTGTTTGCAATTATATCATTCTTTCCCATGTGGAAAACAAGCAGGTGGTGTGTATGAGAACCAACACACTGTTGATATGCTTCTACAGGGAGTATGCGTGTGCGTGTGTGTGCTTGCGCGCTCCATTGGCCAATAGAAGCAGCTGGAAAGTCTGTCCCCTGAGTCATCCTATGCTTTGAATAAATAACCCTCACCAGTATGGAGCCTCCACTCCTATTATTGGTCTAACAACAGAGATGCCTTTGAGCCGTAGCCAATCAGGCGAGGTGTCTGAGAAACACCCCAAGGGCCAGACACAACGTCCGAGCCTGGTGTGTTTAGGACTAATCATAAAACAGGAGCTGGGACACCTTACAGCCAACAGAACCGATCCACTTCATCGTAATATACTGTATCGAGATGACACTCCAACATGGCTGAGAATTTTTAAAAAACAGGAAATGGCCTGATGGCAATTTACTTGCATAGGGCTTTTAACAACAGACACGGTCACAAAGCAGCTTTACATGTAGGTTCAAGAGAAGAAAAAAAAAAAATCCCTCAATCAACACAAAGGAGAACCATTGAAAGGAACCAGACTCATATGTTAACGTCATCTGGGTGACACCGGATCCTTTTTCACTGATACAAAAAAAAAAAAAAAAAACACACACACAAGGGAACATTGACTACTAGCCAGCTCAGTAAGAGGACAAATGAGTATTATTATTCTGTGCTCATGCAGAGTCGTTTTGTTGAAAGCCTCCTATATGGTACAGGTTTAAAAACAAAGCTGTGTTAATACCCACAGCTGGATTTCCTCAGGAATCTAAGAAGGAAAAATAAAAACTCGTGCAGTGTGCACAACGACAGAGTCGAGTCCAAAAGCAAGTGAATAGTGTGGACTATTTATATATATAAACAGCTTTGAGCTCACAGATATGTAACATCCGTCAAGTCATGGCGTAATAATAACAACAACAGTGTCACAAGTAGCCATGTTAATCCAAGACATCGTAACAGAATGCAGGCCTGTTACGAAGATTTACAGCTCTTCAGGAAACCAGCTTTATGTGAAATTGCTCAGAACGAAACCAGAGATGGAGATCCCTCAATCCAATTGTTGCTTAAAAATTTCTCTTTATAAATAATAAGTATTAAGCATGAATATTGAGTATCTGTTTGTACACGGGAGCTAGAATACTTACAGTTAGTTCAGATTTTAAATACTGTATAAAATCTGATATCGTGAACATGTGACGATGACCAAACAGCCCAGATTTCGCCATCACATCTGTGATACTTTGCATAATATGCTTACTGAGAATGTGTCAGTCTGAAAATTGACAAAGAGAAAAAGGATAACGTTCCTGTTTTTAGGCAAACAAACACGTCTAGGACAAATCAGAGAACCGGGTTAGTTCTAGCCAACATGTATTCCTCCACAACATAGAAAAGCTGTATCATTTGATATTCAGAGATCTGATATGTATAGGCAGATACATGCATAGATATGTGCTATACTATGCTGACAAAGTGAAAAGAAACCACTCATTCATACAGCACACGTGCAAACAGCAGCAGACTCGTGGTTTACACCACATGTGAAACGGCAGCAAACTGTTGGCTCGTGGTTTCCAAGCATGTATCATGCTCCCCGCCGAGAAAACCTGGGAACTGGATGGAACTGATGTCCCTTAAGATCAATGGAAAAACAGAGCTTATCTTCCTGGAGGGTCAGAAAGACAAACAGTTGTAGCGTGATAGTGATTGATTTTGATACAGAAAGGAAATTACAATGAAAGTGAAATAAAGTTGATTGTGTTAATTACAATAATCAAGTTAATTATTGACTTTTACACCCCTGCTTTCTTCCACACCATTATATTACACAACATACTGTCATTAAAGGCCACGGTGTAGGATTCAGTTGGCTGCAACCACCCGAATGCCCCTCCCTTTCCAATTGTATATTAGACCGTACAGTACGGTGGCCATCACGTGCCTGCAGCGTTCTTCCAAATACTTACATTCATACTCCTTTGCTTTTTCCGTGCTAAATAATAAATATGATCCTCCAGTTTTCAAAATGTTTCAAACTTGTTAGCCAGCACCAGCAAACACCGATTCCACTTGACGCTGCCACTTGTAAAAACACGAAACGCGGACGTCGCTCTCTAGAGGTTTGTTCGTTCTGGGCTACTGCAGCGGTACAACATGGCGGCCCCGTAGAGGTGGACCCGCTCCATGTGTAGATATAAAGGGCTTATTCGAAGCTTGCAAGAACACAATGATTTGTAGTTACAGGTAATTATACACTAAAGAGAACATATTCATAAATGCTATATTCCATTTCTGCTAATAGATCCCCCTAAATCCTACATAGTGCAATTTTAAAAATGTTGAAGCGCAAATTTTGTAGTTTTACTGCATTTTAAATAAGGCGATATTGTTGTTGGTGCTACTAGGTTAATGTTGTAGGTCATATTAACCTTGTAGCACCAGTGCAGACCAAAAGACAAAACAACAAACATGACATTAGGAGTGAAGAGGAAAATGTGTATCTAATCTTTGGCCAATCTGTAACTTTCTAACTCAAAAATTAATCTGAAGACATGAAAGTGTTATTGTTTCCATGATGGTAGCGGTACAATAAACTGAAAATGACCGTGAAACTAGTTGTATTACTAAAAGGAAATGTACTTATACAAGTGTATTATAAAATTAAACAAAGGGTTTTCTCAAGCTGCTACAAATATCCCAACTTGATTGGCAGTCAGACTTGATTCGGCTTTATACAGCAAATGTTAAGGGTTTAGGATTAAGGATATTCATCAATGACTCATTGGTGTCTTTGGCAGTTCTGAGATTTAAACTTATATCCTTCAGGTCACTAACTATAACTATTTATCCATCTCTAATCATTATGAAAGTTTACTGGAGGTTATTATTTGCGGTCTTATTAAACGCTTAAGATGGAAACATGGTTCATGCATCCATAAGTCCTCTTGTGTCTAATTTCTTTTTCAATATTAGATGCCTTGCACATGGAAGGATCCAGTTTATGAACACCTTTGCCAAACAGCAATGCCTCTGTAACCATGGTGGTTATTTCAACTCGGGGTCATGACACAAGGAAGTGCAGTAAAGTAATTAAGGATTCCAATTACTTCAGTGCAATGATAAACCCCATTACTCATGCACGGTTATCATAAATCATGTACAGGATGACCAAATCGGGACTTCGAAATGAACTTCCGAGACTTCACAAGCACTAATGTTTTTTTGGTTTGGTTAAAAGCACTGAAATAGGGCAGTGGGTGTCAAATGAGAGCATCTATATTGTGAGTAACTCCTTTTACTCCTTTTAGGAGTCTTTAGTGGTTTTTGGTCTGCTTTAAAAACAATGAAGCTGGTATGAGAACAACTGTTTTATAGCTGTTATAATGTACTATAATAACTTGTTTCAAGGACATGTTCCACAAAACAAAATGTAACTATAAAGGGATAAAAGGTATGACGTGTCACTCATTAACAAATTAAAACTGGTAATCGTAGGCAAATAATGCAGTGAGGTAACGAGAACAAAACACTTCATAAAGTGCTATTATAGGAAAAAATCGCTTTTAGTCGTTGACACAGCACACACCTATAAGTCAAGTTCCTTAAATAACACACAGAGGGGTATAAATGTATGATCTGGGGGCATACAAAAGGGCCAATGAACATTAGGACCCACTTCATCTTCATCATCCGTTGGATGACATTAAAACAATGGAATAATATCAAAATGTTGCTGGTGAAAGTTTACGCCAAAGATTTCATGTACTTAAATATATAATATACACTACTGCTGCATATATTTTGTTTAATTTGGGTTTTTTTTTTTTTTTTAAAACATAGACGGGACACACCCACATGCCACAATGCTCAAGTGACACTTGTGGCAGATTTGTTGTTTTTCCCCCAAATCATCCTACTTATAGATTGATATTTCCAACTTTATGAGATTCTTTACTTTACAAACACATTCCAACATCCAATGAGACAATCCATTTTGCAGGCTTTCTATTTTGCATACATTCACCCCCAAAAGTCCAGCACTTCAAGCACTTTGTTCAAACCCTGACTGAAATATTTTTATTAATCTACACAGTTTAAACTTTAAGCTTCAGATCACATGCAGTATGTTAGCTAACTAATTACTAACTGTTGCACGGACACTTTGGTGTCTGCTTGACTGAAGGCCACAAAATGAGTACGGACAAAATGAATGAACAAGCATTATCACATGTTCATATGTGATCGCAGACAATCCAGGGTCACTCGGGGTCAGAGTGGACTCCAGTCTTCTCGCCTGTTTTTCTCGAGTCTTTGCATCACAATTTTTTGACATAGCCTGTGTGTCTTTAACTGTTTGCTGAACTGAATGCCTCCTTTTATGTCCTCAGTCCTGTGGCAAATGGGCCTCATTAAGATCTAACGACAGAGAAACAAAGATGAGGCTACGCAACTAGAAAGCAAACAACGCGCTCTGTTGAGCAAGTGCTTTCAGAAATGATCCTCTGGTAGACTTTGAGATGTGGGTGTGTAAATAGTTATAAAAGCAGCCGGTGCGGGACTGGTTTACTCCCCAGGAAACAATTGTCTCAGCACAAACTGGCCTGAGGTCTTACCTTCTTATGTCTTACCTACCTTATTATGCTCTCTTATCACGAGGCTCAGAACAGGAAAAAAAGCAGTTTGGATTATGGGAAGGGTGGGGATGTAACTGGTGTAACCAGGTGAGCAGTCAGCGGGGTAATGCTTTGAACAACAAATCAACATGGTTTTTTTCCCCACACGCACTTTAGTCGAGGCAAATCTTTAGGTTCGCAAAATCGCAAACATACTCATTTAAAGCTTGTGCTTTAAACCATGCTATATAGTTTTTAACCTAATATTATTTAGTGAACTAGCAACCTAAACCCAACTATCTTTATCCAGCTTGTTAGTAAACCTAGCTAGTGTTAATAAAGTAAAGTCGTTAACCTGGAATTAGCTAACCTGTCTGCCTAACATTAGCTAGCCTGTCAGTGAACCTAGCTACAAGTGTTAATTACAAAAAAAAGTAGTAATCACAACATTAGCTAGATTGTTAGCATAACATAAGTTAACATAACATAAGCCTCTGGTAGGGCTAACAGGCTGGTGTAAACTACAAAATAAAATAGTTAAGCAAGCATTAGTAAGCTTGTTTGTGAACCTAGCTACCAGTGTTAATTACAAAATAAAGTATATAACCTAACATTAGCTAGCATGTTAGCCAGCCAACTGACATTAGTAAGCTTTAGTGAACCCAGTTAGCAATGTTGATTACAAACTATATAATAGTTCAGCTACCATTAGCTAGCTTGTTAGTCTAACAGAAGCTAGTTTGTGTTATCTAATAAGCTAGCCTAACATTAGATAGTTACTAGTGGTAATTGGTAAATAGTGATAAAAATAAAGTATTTAACCAGCTTGTTAGTGAACCTAGCGATTAGCATTAATCATAGACCATAATCATAACCATAATTAATCATAACCCTACCATCAGCCAGTGTTGGGCTAACATCGGCTAGCCTGTTACTGAACCTAGTTACCAGCATTAATTACAATGTAAAGTAGTTAACATTGGCTAGCCTAATGAATTGAACCTGGCTAGCAATATTAATTACAAGATTAAGTAGTTAAAAAACCATTAGCTAGTTTATTAGCCTAATATTAGCTAGCTTGTTAGCCCAACATAGTTAGCTTATTAGTGATATGGGTGTTAGTAACAAAGAACACATGATCAAGATTTTTTTCTTTTTTAATCATATAATATGAAGATTAACTACTGAATCCTCTCAGATAGCTACTGCTAGAAAGGTAACTTTAATGCTAGCTAAGCTAACTACCCAGATGATTATCTTAGCTAATGTTGCTAAACCATTACACTCTGTGTATGAATAAAGGCAGCATTTTGTGCCAATCGACATGTCGACACAAAGAAATGAAAAGGTCAGCATACTGTCAATATATGGGATTGGTTGATCGAATTTTACTTTATGGCCCAGAGGCCCCTGCCCTTGATCACACAAAGATTGTGTTGTTGTTCTGCGCTCCTGAGGCTGTTCACCTCACAATTCCTGTTCACCTCTGGCTCACTTTGAATTCAACAGCCATGACTACATCTTCACAATTACACCAAATCTGGTCTAATTATCCTCGACAATATGTCTGCGCAGAAATGAAGAGGTGTGCCAAGTAAATGTCTGCTACTCCAAAAGAAAAAAAAAAAAAAAAAAAGCCAGTGTCTGACTGAAAGTGATACAAAAGATGCTTTTGCTTGACTGCGGTTGGCCCAAAGGGAGCAGAACAGCTGGTGTTAATGAAGCAAGCGTGGAAACTGGTGGCTGTCTGAAACCACCAGAAATACAATGCTGTCAAATCTGAGACTCAAAACAGTAAAAAAAAAACAAACTGTATGACAGAAGCAAACATGCCGAGAGATGGCTGATTAGTGGAGAGCTGTGTGCATTCTTCACTCCCAACAGAACAATAATGAATGCAAATGCCTCCATGAGGCCCCAGTGAAAGCACTGAAGTCTGAACCACCGACTTGCACAACTTACCAGGCTCTTATTTATGGCATTATAATGTACTGTTTGACCACATGCAGGTTATACAGTATGCTCTTTTATATTATTTGTAACAAGTGGGCCTGGTCCAATTACAACAAATCATTACCAATCACCTGGTCACTTTAAAACAAATACCTCACTGTTACTACATACAGAAATAAATCTTACTGCACTTGGCCTGTTTGTTGCAATACTACCTACATTTTCTTTACACTTAGAACACGAGGTAAGTCTGAATTATTGGGAAAAAGCCTCTGAGCTCACACACTGTGCAAAGTGCTATCCACAATCTTCTGCATACGTGAGCTCACAGACAGCCATGACTGGCTTGTGTCACTGTGATTGACAGGGGAGAAAGTGAGTATGCCCCTCCCACTGAGAGGGCACGTTCACTCTTTTGGAATTCTTTATTGCAATTGTTTGTCTAATGTCTGCTCAGTGTATGAATAAAAAGAAATCTAGTTATTGTGATGTAGCTAATGTTAAAATATTCTCATCCAGACAGTCTAGAATCCAATTTCACATCTTATCATAAGTTTTAACAGCAAGTACGTGCAATTACCCTAGAATTTCACCCAAATCCTGAAGGTGTCAATGATAAGAACTTTGGACCACAAAACGCATGCGTTTCCATTACACCTATGTGTGTGGTATGTAGAAAATCAGGTTACAACATGCCTGACCAAGATCTCCAAGAGATTAACAGCCCTTATTACCCATTTCAAGCAACTCATGAATTAACTGCTGACAGCACAGATACCTGCAGTACGCTGAATTGAAACACTACACATTACAGACAGCGATTGTCCCGATTTACTCGATGACTTTTTGGACAATGTCAACAACAGTAATTTCACACAATATGAAGAAACATGGGTTTCAATACACTCTCTTAAAAGTATATGCATTTAGCAAGGTGTAATGATCAGATCAGAAATTTAAACCCATGTACAGATACACCTTATGGAAGATAACGCAAATGCGTTTGGGGTTGTTATTCCTGCATTTTAGGTTTATATGTGATTTGTAAAGAAAAAGTTGAGCATGAGAACAGTATTACTCCGAATAATAGTTCTTCTGGCACATTATTTAGAGTCAAAGTATGTGATGTAGAACGCAGCCCTCGTCTAGCTGGCGGTCTCTGAAGACTGGATCTCTTAACGAAACAAGCAATACGGCGTTCGCTACATATTTTTGGAACCTACCCAGATTTCATATATTTGTTAGCTCAATAAAGTATTAAAAGACTGAAATGTGCAATACTGAACTGGAGTTGATTAGATAATAACATCAGTGTTTCCTAATCCTGCTCCTTGACTTTCCACACAAAGCACATTTGATTCTGATTGCCTGTTTCATCACACCTGACTCCACTCATCGATTTATTAGAAAGCTCTACCAGAGCAGGATCAGGTGCGTCAGAGCAGGAAAGCAAACTAAAATGTGCAAACCAAGAACAGATCCAAGAGTCCAGGAATGCGGTTCAAAATTCATTTACAAAAGTGCACAAGAAGGTGTTTTTTAGACTCACAGGGGTCTTAGAATAAAAATGGAGGTATTACATAGCAAGGTGTTTCCCTGAAATTCAGTGGATGAACACAACTGGAGCTTGAATGTGGTGATCTCATGCTACCTGCCACTCTTGAGATAAACCTTGCCACTCTGACTCTGATCTAATATGAAGCAGGCACCAGCCTTTGTGTCCTCTGATAGACTAATAGCTCTCTTCCCATGGCAAATTTTGTTCTCTCCTGAGGCCCCCTGTCCACTTTGGACAACACCTCTACTCAAATTACATCTTTGGGAGTCCTACTGAATACATGCAGACCAATGTCAATATGGTATTGCAGAATTCTTCCATAGCAGGTATTTGGATTAAATCCATCTTGTATTCAGAACTACAGCGCAATCAGGGTTAGTCATTGGGGTCATTTGTTTTGCCCTTTTGTTCCATTCTGTTATGCATTTCCATCCTATATGCAATCTTTTTGTGCCACCTCTTAGTGCAGGGGTTCTCTATATGGGGTTCCTGAAGCATAGCCAAAAGGACGGTCATTTTTAGTGGTTGAGATCACAACGTGCCATTATTAGATCTTTAAATTTCATTTTGAACTCTTACTCGCTTACTCTTACTCTTACTCTTATTATTTGCCAGTCTGACTGGTTACTTCAACTGAATAGCTGCTGTAATCATATACAATAAATAAATCATATACAACAAGTACTTGAACAAGTACAACCTTGACCTCTGTAAGTTCACAATGAAAAGTTCAAGAATGAAACGCTCAATGGCTCCAATAAACAGACAAATTATTATTACACACATGTAAATAGCAAGCCTTACAGCCCGTGTCTACGCTCTCGGAAATAAAGGTACCAAACAGTACTTTTCCTTGTGGGTGGTATGTTCAAGCATGCACCTCTAGTATCTTTAATGTGTATCGTTATACATTTCAGATAAATAATTCTGTCTTATGTCGGGTTTAGGCTACACAATATTTTTGTCTTTCACAATGGTCATCGTGTCAGATTAGGCAATCGTAATGATATAAGTTCTTGCCGCGTCTTGGTCAGGAGACAGGCAACACTGCAAGTCTGACTCAGACCGATCATCCTTAACGTCCTTGCGTGTCTTCCGCAAGGAGGGTCAAGAAATCCTCAATCATGGCTACAGAAGGAACGTCAAGGAGCACATTGTAAGAGTGGTCAATCTATGTGAGAGAATATACGAAAAAAAAATTTGACACGCTAGACTTTTTGTCAGGGCGTCATGGATCGTCCCAGACGCCGCTGTTCTTCGATTCAAGGCCCGCTCCTGGTTCCCAACGTTCACATCTGAGCCTGGTGCCAGGAATGACAGAACGTCTAGTCTGATCAGGCCACTGTCGTACTCTAAAGCTTTACCTTCCCAGGGTAAACATAACCTTCTTAAAAAAATAAAATAAAATAAAAAAACCTGGCTGGTACTTGAGCAACAAGGAAAAAACAACAGTTTGGTGCCTTTGCTTCGGAGAGTGTATAGCCTAGGTGGTGTACAGTTGGAGCGGAACTCATTTACACTTAAAGGGGTTTAGTGTGCTGTGGTCAGGTTTGGAGAGGAGACACCGCACCTCTCTCAGCTCCTTCTCCAGCTGCACGGCGCGCTGCACGATGGGGCCCCGCACCGCGTACTCCACCTTCTTCACGTTGGCGTTCATCGTGTCTAGAGTGAGCACCTTCCTGTGCTGGCTGAGCGCCTGATTCTCGGCCATCCTCCCCCACGCGAGTCTGCTCCGACCTGCACACAAAGTCCTGTTGGGAGGAGAGAGAGGAGAAAACCTCATCACACGGCGCACTCCTAGTCTCCAGCATGTGCCCGGTAACATTGTTAAGCGCACGGGTTGTGTTTTGTTTTGTTTTGTGATTTTCCCCCCTTTTCAAACACCTTCTTCACTTAAAGAAGCTGCAAGCTTGTAACAGAAGCACGACTCGATTAAAACGCAACTCACGCAGACGGTCTAAAAAAACTGCAGGAGAACTTTGATCCCGACTGGGGACAGTCCTAAGATAAGCAAACCACGCCGCTTGGACAGAAGTGTAGGCAGGGCTGCACTCCTCACTCTCTCTCTCACACACACACACACTTCCTTAGCAAAGTCTTATTATATTTCCTTTTAAGTCATTTCATGCACGAGCATCTCTTTGCATAGGCTACTCTAGTTTACTTTGTGGAGACCCCCCCAACACCACTTCACATTCCCACTCCCGTTCCCATTCATCAGTATTTACGCACCAGAAGCTTCTCCCGGTTTCCGAGACGACCGACGGCTGCACAGAAGAGTCGCGAGGAGTCGGCTCGAGACGACCGAGACACCCGACGGCTGCACAGAAGAGTCGCGAGGAGCCGGGCGAAGATTCCCCGGCGTGCAGAGCAACTCTCTGGGAGGAGACTCGAGTCAGACACGCAATGAATCAAAGTGTCCGGCTCCTCCCAGGCGCTACTGACAAAAGCGCGTTATGCCACACTTAATAGGAAGTCACATGAATAGGCTTCCTATTTAGTGCCCTACGGGTTTAGGACGCAGCCAGTCTTGCGGATTTTTTTTTTTTTATAGCCATTGGGACAGTTTTTACAGCGACACTAAGTATGTCTTAAATTGCAAAATGATTACAGTCCTAAATATATTTTTTATTTAGGCTATAATGAGTTAATTACTAAATTACAATACCAAGAATGTCAGTGCAGACTATTAAAATGATCCATCTAGAATAAAAAATTAAGTTTTATATATATTTAAAGAAATGCTTAAAAAAAAACATCCAGGAACATCAATACAATTTTTTTATAATGGGAATTTCAGCTCTTTTCAGTGAGTCAATAAGGAGAAGCCTGCCAGTGAGCCGTAGAGTGGAAAGAGTCGACTCTTATTGGCGAGCTTGAACCGAGAGGCCTGGAAATGCGCCGTTTGGGAGCCGAAAGAATCGACTCTTACAGGTCAGATGAGTCGACTCGGCTCAGCTCACCAATAAGAATCGACTCTTTTGGCTCCTTAAGGGCTTATTGACAGGAGCATTCTCGAAGAGTCGACTCTTTTGGCTTCTTAACGGTCATTAAAAATGTTCTGTTAATTTATTACTCACTATAAGATCGTTTTAATGGTTTATTCTACATTACATTTACACTTATGCCATTTGGCAGAAGCCCTTATCCAGAGCGACTTACATATGTCTTATTTATACAATTGAGCAGTTGAGGGTTAAGGGCCTTGCTCAAGGGCCCATCAGCGACAGCTTTGCAGTGCTGGGATCTGAACTCATGACCTTCCGATCACTAGTCCAACACCTTAACCACTGAACCATTTACTCACTGTACATATTACAGCAGTCTTTATGTCAGTCTTTACCTTTTAATTGTTCCTCGATTCTCAAAACAGACACATATGTGCTACATATAGCGCACTTGAGCAAGAAAGTCACAAGGTATTGATGAAGGGAATCCACTTCTCAATCTTAATTATTGGACAAAACCTCTCAAGTCGTCCAGGAAACATAACAGTCGCATATTTCTGTATTATTCAGTTGATTTCACTGTTTCAAACTAACCCAAAAGTGCTGTTCAAACCATTAGTGTAGAAGTTATCTCAGCACTTTGTTCATGACACACCCAGCATTCTCCAAACTGCTGCACAGATATTATCTCCAATGTTCACTCTGTGTACACATGATATTTCACAATTTAGACCCCCAGCGAACATAATTGCTTCTTTATGGCCTCATTAGTGTCAATTTTCAGTCTTAAATTAAAGAGTCAGTTTAAGCCTTAATCATCAGACTTGATGAATATGATTTATTCATTCATTTGGTGGATCTGGAGCCAACTCGTTCCAGATGGGACACCAGTCAGTGTCAGGGCACCACACACACACACACACACACACACACACACACACACACACACACACGGGCAATTTAGAGTAGCCAGTTGACCTAATCTGCATGTCTTTGGACTGTGGGAGGAAACCGGAGCACCCGGAGGAAACCCACACATGCACGGGGAGAACATGCAAACTCCACACAGAAAGGCACTTTTTTTTTTTTTTGGATCAAACCCAGGACCTTCTTGCTGTGAGGCGACACAGCACCACACCACCGTGCCGCCCGGAAACAAAAAATTCGACATCAAATCAAATGCTTCCAACCAGAGTTTGTTATTTAAAAAAAATAATATCTGAGACATCTCAGAAAAAATTTACCATGACATAAAGGATCACAATATCGATATTATATCATCAAATTACAAGCCCTCCCACAAATATTAGAAAATAGTCCTAAAACTCATTCTGTTATGCTGAATCTAAGCTAAATTTATTCTCTGATAATTGAATAACATTTAATATTAATCAAATTATGTACTAATGTCAGTGAAATCTGGATATGAATTTCAGTCAGAAATTACTTGGTAATGAATATAAAGGTTAAAAAAAAAAAATAAGTAGTAGTAGTAGAGAACAGCTTAAGTGGATTAAAAATTATGATCCATCTAATAGAAGGTAAAAATAGAAATATGTCACTATGCAGGACTGCACTCTACCAGGAAGTATAAAATATATCATCCGGTATGTCTCTTTGATGAGAATCCAGCTTCACATTGTAGAAAAGGAGAAGCTATTAGCTAATGAAAATGCTCTCTGTACTGAATGTATAATAAGAATAGCCTTTATTTATTTTCTGGCCATTACAGGCAAAAGTACTGTGGACTCTTGGCTAAAAATGAACAGGATTTTGCTAATGGGTAACAAATCAATGTAATGATATTACAGGGTGGAATGCTTAGGTCAGCAAAATGGGTATGAACAGTACCAACTTCAGGCAGAGATGACACTGTCCTTTACACTATAAATATAAACGTACAGTGTTATATATATATATATATATATATATATATATATATATATAGAAGCGGTCTGTCTCCAGTGTCAGCAAAAAATCAAGCAGGTCAAAAGTTTCAGTTAAATTTTACATCAAATACCAAATAATGTGATGACTTTGACCCTGATATAGTTGCAGGTGCCAGACTTAGTCCTGATTTGAGTATTTCAGAAATATTTCAGCGGGATTTTCACACACAACCGTCTGTAGCGTTTATGCAGAATGGTGTGAAACACAAAAAACTTCTGCAGTTCCTCGAGCAGAAACGCCTTGTTTATGTATGTTGTATGTATAACGCATGTATGTAGCCTTCACACCTCTGTGAATATTCATTCTTTTATCTTCAGTAAGTAAGCACTTTATCCTGGTCAGGGTTGCGGGAGATCCGTATAGTATAGTAGAGTATTTCTACAGATAGGAACAGGAAGTCATTTAGGACAATTATTGGTGAAATGCTTCTCAAAAAAATGTTACTGATATTCTTCCTTTATATGATTTGAATAATTACCTCAGCAACACTGCTAATGTACACTCAGCCTCTGTTACAACATTTTTTATATTTCTATGCATGGCTTATCGATTTGAAAATCATGTTCCGTTTCCAATTTTTGTATTAAATATACAGGAATGCACATTCTTCTTTTTTTTTTTTTGGACAAATGCCAACCCTTTTAGACTTTGTGTACACTTGACCAAAACCTCCAAAATAGCACTACGTAATCTTAGTGATTACTCCTACTCTGTCTGGTGCCCTAAAAGCCAGTCGCCGTGGTGACGGCATCCAGAGTGCGTGTGGCGACAGAGCGCAAAGCGAATGTGGGCACGGAGAGGTCGGCGAGCAGGAAGAGCTGGTGCTGAGGCGTCTGCATGGCGTAGCATTTACATTCTTCAGTCACGAGGTAGCAGTGCACGGGCAGGTGTGTGAACCCTGCGGGAAACTCCTCATGGAGCCGCTCTGCAGCGGGACACTCCGAGCTCGGAGCCTCGTCCGAGGTGAAATAGCGCGTCACTGCAAACGTGTAGAAGTGGCGCAGAAGTTCCCAGCGACGAGCTGCTGACGGAAGAGGCGTGGCTTTCGAGCAGGCGTGGCCGAGAGACGCTACCGACCTGCGCGACTCGCGGTTTATTAGGAGAAGAGCTAGGACGTCCCAGCGGAGTGTAACGTAAGGAGACAGAGCCGAGCGTTCGGTTTGTTCCAAGCAGGATCGCAGGTTCTCCACTACAGGAGACCAAAAACGGTACACCTGCTCATTCTCGACCTGATACAGAGACGGTCTGGGGCCACACAGGACACAAGCTATGGCACCAGGGAGCAGCTGGAAGCACAGCAGCCTGAGCGCGACGTTAGGGCTACCTTGAGGTAAAAAGACTGGATAGTCACATGATGTTTTCCCGGGGGGCAGATTTGTGAGAGCAGAAAGAAGGACGAGCTCTTGTGGATTGAGACGCCACCATTTCTCTGTAGCTACTGCGAGTCGACCGCGGACAAACAAACAGCCAAACTCGCTCTCGGCGGCCCTGGTGAAGGATTCCAGCGTCTCCTGGAGGAGGTCGGGTTGAGCACGCAGTATACAGTCAGTGCAGTGCGTCAGATCTCCCATGAGGCCCTGATGACGATCGCGATCGTCAACGCCGCGTTCAAGCAGCACGTCAATCAACCGATAGCAAGAGCGCAGCTCTCTCTTGAGCCGCTCGACGTTCCGCGCGTTAGCCAGCTCGTCCAGGCCCAGCACGAGCACCATGCTGTTCCAGGCGTTCTCCAGCAAACGCCGCAAGTGCAGCTCGCTAATGTTAGCGTTGCTGCTGATGCCGATGAGCATCAGGCTGTCGTGGAAGACTCTCCAGACCACACGACCACCTTGTTCAGTCTCACAGCAGGACAGAGCGACATCGTGACCCATCCCGAACATGTGCACGCCGTTCAGGGAACCAATGATGGAGAAGGGCAGCTGCTTGGTGGAACCGCGGGAGAAGAGTGGAACGCCGCTGGACGCCGTGAGGCACAGGAGCTGGACGCTCTGGGAATGAAGCATGCCGAGTGTGGAAGGGACGCTGGACATCGCTCAAGGATACGGACGCCGTCTCATGCCTTAGAAAGCACAGAGGAACAGAGCATTACGATAATGTTCACCTGCTGAACCACTGCGTATAAAATAATGAGGAAATGAGGAAATGGTGCAACATACTTTACGGACCTTTTTTCACATTTTACCATTTATTATAAATATGGCAAACAATAGGAGTTGTTTCTGTCAAGAAAAATGTCTCAAGTTAGTGACTATTTTTGTCAGTCAGCATTGCTGCATTTTGTCTAGAAGATCAAAGAAAAGATTAAAGCAAAGATCAAAGAAATCTTGTGCTGAGTTTGAAATTTGGCTCATTAATCCGATCTGTACAATCAGCATTATTAAAAACAACACTTTTCAAAGTGATACAAATCAATTTCAAACTATCATACCAAATTAACATCCAAATTAATAATAATAATAAAAAAAACATATCTTCAGCTCTATAAAAACACAATCCACATAAACTCCTGAACAACTCGACACGCTTTAACATGATGTTTTAGTGAGTGTTTGCTGCATAATGCTAAACTGGTGGCTATGAGCCTTCATTATATGTTAGCTTAATTTGTTAGCTTCTAGGCAAACTATCTCTTTAAATTAGCACATTGCTAACAACAGCACCAACAACAACAGACATCCGGCTCATACCTGTTCGGTTTTTTTACGACTCGCCGTGTCGCCATAACAACCGCAGCTGTTTCACGCATTCTCCCTGCTTTTTCAAACAAATCCCGCCTACTAAGCTGCGATTGGCTAATACAACTCGCTTCAAGAGATCCGATTGGTCGACTTGCTGAAACTAGAAAGAAATGGGTGCAGCATGATAAAGGCTCCGTGTTGGAATGTTTCCTCTGTTAAAGCCGGTGCGTTGGTTCCGCAAACAAAGAGAAAAAGCTACATCCTGCCGCCTAGTGTCAAACAAAAGGATTTGTTTGTTGTTTTTCTTGACTACATCTCGCCTTAACTACTGTACATACGCACTATAATTTCTTTCTTGCAGTAGCAGCATAAAATATGAGTCTTAAAAATAAACATCAACTTCTATCTCTGAAATTTTATGCACACTTTGCAGAAATTCTGCATAGTCTACTAAGCTAAGAAATGTTCTTTATTTCCCAGTCTAATATATTCACCTGCTTCTTAAAGTATTGCCCATAAAAGGCATTATTTAGTGTTTCATTCATCCATTAATGCATTAAGTATATCCCCTCACCTTTTCTCTCGCCTCGTATTTTATTTTAAGACTGAACCATGCCATCCTTCTATGTTTCGTAATTTGAGACATTTTGAAAAAGATTCAATTCCAGACATATGTTGATCATTTGAACTGACTTTAGTTGACCTCCTAATCAGAGGAGCACGGGGTGTATGGAAGCAACAAAAAAAAGTGGGGAAAAAAAGTATTTAAAAATTAAAAAAACATTGAATTCTTAACAATGAAATTTTTTAAGTCCAAAAAAAAAATCCTTTTAACCATTTTGAATTTGAACTCTTTAAAGTTTAAATTAATTTTATTATTTTTTTTCAGAATGATCAGCAGGCAGTGGATTACAAAGTGATTGTTTATTGACATTCTTGAACAGAGCTATACTATTTTTTTCAGCGCTCGGCTTGACAAAGAAGCCTGGATCCTTACATAATACAAAACTGGCTGAAACGGAGACCTGATGAACACGCAGTGCAACAGAGTGAGCCGTTCATGCAGGACGGTGTGTGTGTTTCTCTTTAGGTTTCTGCCTATGAAGACGATGCAGGAGCTAAAACTTTCTCACACATCCGACAGCTGAAATGGTTCGAGTGGAGGTGTTGTAAGGCAGTTTGATCAATCCGCTTGAGATGAAATCATCCCGTATGGCTGTACAGCCGAGACATTTGGGAAATTACAGAGAAGCCCTCGACGACTGACAGCAAATTGCATTCTTGTTGGTTTAACTAAACTTGTGCATAGCATGATGCATTTATCCAACCAAAGTTTAAGCAAAGAGATTAAAAAAAGAAGCCTCTTAATCCCTAATACATACATTGCATTTCAAAAAAACTGATACACGTTACACATACTGTATAGACAATAATATACACATTTGATTTACAGTACATCCGATTATACAACGTTTCAATTGACACATTAAATACAAACTCACTGGTATAGCCAGGACTGAGTGTAAATAAAAATCATTATTTTTGATCAGTGCTGCATTGTTCATTTCTACAGCCTACTACTTTGTAACAGAGTCTGAGTACTTCTATTTACAAATACAAAGATTGCTCAAAATCCAATATCTGTACACCGGATGCTATAGATTCTCAAGCCGTCAGTATCATACAGTATCTTTCACTACACATACAATAGCCTATATGAAGCGTGACCCTACAGCACACGAGCTCCTCCCACTGAAACGTGCTCAGACGTGTAAATATGACGAGAACCAAAAGGTAAAAAAGCTGAAGTAGGGTATAAACACCATAACCATCACATGACCAAGCCAGAATCACTGGACCTGCATCACATACATCTGTATAAATAAGAAATACAATCTCCAGACCAAAAAAAGTGTTATACAAGTCATTTGGGTAATTACATAATATTACATAGAATACAGCGTACGTATTGAAGTGTTTCACTGAAAACTGATCTTTACAGACGTCTTTGTGGGTAGTGTACAAAAGAATATTATGAAACATTAGAAATGAAAAAAATTTCTTAAGCTTATTTAAAGACTTCCGGTACCACGACCTGCTTGACATGTTTGTGATTGTTTTTGTGTGTGTGTGTGTGTGTGTGTGAAAATTACTCCAGTGTTTTCCAACCTAACTTCCATCTACCGGTGGCACGGTGGTGCGGTGGTTAGCACTGTCACCTCACAGCAAGGAGGTCCTGGGTTCGATCCCCGGATCACCCAGGGTGCCTTTCTGTGTGGAGTTTGCATGTTCTCCCCGTGCATGCGTG
>JAQQZU010000018.1:14431495-14446070 GCA_030068025.1 Parauchenoglanis punctatus | reverse complement strand
CCCCAAGATGCTGGGATTGGCTCCAGCTTCCCCGCGACCCAGACGGATAAAGCGCTATAGATAATGGATGGATGGACTTCCATCTACCATGTGTATGAGTGTGATTTACCACAGGTAAATGTGACATTGCTCTGGACTGAGAGAAAGGCAGTTCACTACAAATTCACTTATAATATAGAACATTTATGTGAAACGTATTTTAACCAGGATGGAGATTTTTTTTTTAGAATATGTGTTGATACCGCTGAGTTAATAAATACAGTATATTTCTCCAAAAACAATTTAATCTTGCACCTTCTGCTGTAAATTCCTGCAAAGATCAGGAAAAAAAACCCCATAAAATGCAAATTTGTTGATTTAAAAAAAAAATACAAAAAAAGTTTTATTCCTCTTACACCACAGCAATTTGACCCCTTTTGCCGTTTCTATTAATAAAAGAATGACACGTTGTTTAAAGGTCCACTATGTAGGATTCAGCTGATTACAACCCCCGGAATGCCCCTCTCTTACCCCTCCCTTTCCGAGCGTGTATTAGCGCGTACGGTGGCCATCAGGTTCGCGTAGCGTACATCAAAGTATTTACATTCACACTGTCTTGCTTTTTCTGTGCTGAATAATAAGTATGATCCTCCATGTTTCAAAATTTGGCTTCTCAAATTTGTTATCTAGCAAACACTGATCCATCTTCTTGTCTTCTTTTCTTCCTCTTCTTTCTGGTGCTTTCTTCTGGATTCACGCTGTCACTTGTAAAAACGTGAAACGCATTGCGCTCTCTAGAGGTTTGTCCGTTCCGGGCTACTGTAGCGGCGCAACATGGTGGCTCTGTAGAGGTGGACCCGCTCCCTGTGCAGATATAAAGGGCTCGTTCTAAGCTTACTAAAACACAATGATTCGTAGTTACAGGTAATTATACACTAATGACAACATACTTATGAATTGTATTCCATTTCTAAAATCCTACATAGTGCACCTTTAACCATTAGAGTTAGTTTCTGTTACATTATAAAATTATAGACGGTTGTTCCCTCTCCAGCCTCACTTTTTAAGTTAATAAGACAAAAAACACAAAGCTTGGAAAAACCCCCAAAAAACATAAAGACTTCCATCCTGAAGAATATTTCGTTCAGGAAAACACACACTCACAAAGCATTGACAACGGAGACTCCTTCCATTTACAGTAAATTAACATCTCCTTATAGAACGACTGGGTTTTTCTTTGATAAATAACAATACATAAAAAAACCAACTTTGTTTATTATTAGCTTTATAATATTGTAGTGTTTCCACCATACAGGTCCCTGTGAAGGAGTTGTTACTTTAAAGTTATAGAATGTTAATCGGCGCCTTCTCTTCCGACCAATCAGAATCGAGAATTGTGGTATAAAGGAAATAATACGGCACATCGTACATGGCGTGTCCTTGTGAATTTAATAACGCAAGATTTTTTTCCCCAAGCGTCAAGAATATATGACAAACAATATGAAAATTTAAAATGAAAATGATTACAATTTTGAAATGACCTCCATGTGACAGCACTCCATCTTGGCTGTGGAGACAGGGACGGGTTTCTACATGCCCGGGTTAACTGACTTTCTTTCATATTCAAAAATGACAAATTAAATAACTAATAAATAATATAAAATAAATCTAATAAATATAAAAAGAAAAGATCTATCAATTATGGGATCGTGGTGCAGTTACCATGACAACATCCCTACTCATGCAAGTGATAAAAATTTGAATTAAAAACATTTCCAGTTTTCTTTTAAACCAGATCTGCCGAGCCTTTATCTCTGGCTCCTGATGTCATTTCCTGTGTGGCTTCTAACCTTCAAATATTAGTGCTCATCTCTGTAATGACGGCATGTTGGAAGGACGTGTCCACGTGCCTTGATCGCTGAAGCCGACGTGAGTGAGACTGTGGTGCGAGCAGTCAGTCGTTTCTTGTGTGTGTCCCACGTGAACGCTGCAGCCACGTCGGAGTCGTAGTGCTGCAGCAGAGGTCGAGGCCCTGAGAGTTAAGAGTTAGGCTAAAGCCTGGTGTGTCATATTGCATACACAGCTTGCATGGTGCACACGGTTCTGCCCAGAGATGTGCACAGGTGAGTGATGCATGCAACGAGGTCTTTCGGTATATATTTATATACACAGATTGTTATTTTTTTACTGCCTACAAACAGATCCATATTTATAGTAGCGTACTAGACGTGTAGCGTACGTGGGTGATCCGGAGTCGTCACGTCACTCGAGGCCGAAAGTGCTGGTCTCCTCTACAGCGATGAGGAGCTTCTCGTAGAGCATTGTGTAGGACGGGTAAGGAGGAAGATCAAGGCGGTTAAAGCATGTATGAGCCCTGAAACAAACGACATATGAGTAAAACTCTAAGGATGATTATTTTAGAGATATCATTAGACAGAGTTAGGGAGATTAATCAGGAAATATAATGAAAATTTGCTTGCACTGAGCTCTGCTCATGGCCAATCCTAATCCCAGAACTCTGATCACGATCTTTTAAGCAAGTATTAAGTAATCTTTTGGGGAATTTCTTAAGCTTTGATCGCATTTATCATTTAGCAAGTTTATGTTCTGACCAATCGACAATCAGCCCTGCTTTAAACTCACTTTTCGTTAAATGGCACAATTATTACAGAATGAGTCAACAAAAAAAGGATGTATGCTGTAATGCTGTATAGACAAGAAAAGATGTCAGAGCTACACAACGCACAAGTGTATTTAAAATGTACCTGGGCAGAGAGGTGATCTTTCCCCACTTCTCGATGCAGAATCGGCGCAGGCCGTTGCTTCCACGCAGAGCCGTAAAGCCCTCGTACGGCACGCTGGACGTTCCTGTAACAAACTGCAGCAGCCGCAACCTCTGCTCATTGTTAAAGCGCTCCACTGCTCCCCAGAACCACCGGATCACGATGTGCCCGTCGTGATAGCCTGAAAACAAACAAACATAAATAAATATCACTCTAAACGGCTATAATCATGATAGAAATCAGCTTTTAATCATTACTAGTAAATGAAAGATGATTAAAGATAAGCGCGTATACTCACCGCCTCGGTATTCTGTGTTGGTCCTCCAGTCGTTGAGGTCGATTTCGGCCGTCCCGGCAATGACCAGCTCCAGCTCTCTGGCATCAAACACAGACACCAGTCGAGAATCCACCACCTGCACAGACAGCAAAGGTGGCTGGTGATGTGCTTTACGTACTTCCCAAGCAGAAGCACGTGAAGACTTATCGCCTATTTTCAATTTTCTACTAAAGTGAATGTTGCCCGAATCATGGTATGAATGGGGAAAAAAAACCAAAAAAACGTGGCAGTGCGCCTACCTCATAAAATCCTCGGACCAGAGCTTGGGTTTGCTGAACCACTCCTCTCTCCACTCTCCACTTCACCATGCGCTCTATGTACTCTTTCTTGTTCTTCTCTGTCACCTGTATGTTGGCTCCTCCTGATTTCAGCTCCCTCTCTGTTACCTGGCAACGTACACACAAAAGTCAAGTTCGTGAACAATTCTGTCGATCAGTTAACCACCAAGTTCTTTTTCCTGATGTTTCGTTTCAAACTAATTTCCAGCAATAGATCAGAATCAAATGATATGTATGAGAGGGTGAAAAAAAAACAATACTGCATGTCACATGTCTGAGTTTTATGACCAAAAACTTACAGATATTTTGATACAGGTGCTATAACTTAACTACCAACAGAAACTAACTTGTTTTTATAAACATTCCTATAATGTAACTATAAATGGATAAAAATGATGTCGTCCTTTCATACATAAAAATGTAATCACTGGAGAATTGCTCTGGTAGAAGAGGAATAAAACACGTGGATAAGTGCTGTTATAGGAAATTAATCAACTCTGGGTATCGCACCGCCCTGTCGGATCCTATAACCGACATGAAGTGTGTTTTATTTTGCCTTTTCCCCCCACACACCTGGCCAAACACCTCCTCATTGACGGTGAAGTTGAGATCCAGGACGTCTGTGATGTCGTTGTCCTTCATCCACTGTAAGCTCTGGTGAAACTCCTCATCCAAATACTCCAGATCACTCAGGTCAGTCGCTCTGCACACAACAAGCACATTAATACATGGAGTACAGAGAAAGGCAGAGAGTATTATAAACACTGTTGTTTTGGGGTTTTTTTTATTTTAAAAACGCAGTGTTGCACTGAATATGTCCTCAACGCCATTTCTTATGGACAGTAATACCTTTGACTGAAATGTATCAGCTGTTACACAATTGTGAACAAATTGTCAGCTTGCACTTACAGTCTGAGCAGAGCTTTATAAAAGGGCCGGGTGAAGAAGGCGTCCAGCAGGTACTGATGAATCAATGCTAGGCCTAAGATCCGGCCACTGAAACGAAACCTAAACACGTACACATGCTTGTCAGAGTTCACACAGGGGAGCTGATTTCTCAACAGCTTGAGAACAATAAGGAAGTGACAAAAGAGCTACAGAACGTCCAGACCGGACACACTTTACTCAATTTACGGGATCCGCAGCTCAGCAGGATGATTTAAATTATCCATAACTCCAATGGTGGTTTGCAAGCATGTCTCTATTTCTCAAGGTCACACTGATCATGGATTAATCTGAAGAAGAGTTCAGATGGTCTCACCATTCCAAATGATTCTCTACAAAGGCTGACATGGGGCTGATCTGGACCGTGTACGTGTCGTTGGCAGAGTACTCAAAGAGGCCATAATAAGGGTTAAACAGCTCCTGAGAGAGCAGGAAGAAGAACTCCCGAGAAGGCCCACTATAATCCAGGCTGGACAAAAAAAAAAGAAGACAAGAAATAAAAAAACATTAAAATGTTGAGATTATGAGGAATCATTTACTATAGACAAGTCAATTGATTATAATCGTCATTGCTTTTAAAGTAGGTGTCATCGTTTCTGGAGAACAAACCCGCACTTCTCTTCAGTGCTCTTTAAGAAGCTCCGCCCCCGAATTCATGAACGCACATTCAAAGACACTAACAGCAACACCTCCATGCCCCTTCCCCTTCTTGTTCCATGATTGGCTGGAATACGTTCCCTGTCGCTGATTGGCTGGAATAGTTTTGTGTGGCTCGATCCAAGACACTTTCTTTGTTTCCCTGTTTACAGAGTCAGGGCTGTGTACGAGCACCAGATTTTTTTTTCAGTGCACACAGAACGGACAGCTAGCGAATCGTGAGGAGATATTTAATGGACTTGTATTGGATTAGAATCGATGACTGCACCTTTAATGTATTCAGTATTCTATGTATCTTTCAAATCACAGAGAATTACAGCTGCAGTATGTCATTTCTATTTAATGTTTGTCCAATCCGCATCCTCTAGCATGCTCTCTTCTATAACACGGCATCTATAAACTGGAGAGGGTGACCGCTTGCTGTGGCATCACTGGTGAACATTAACAATTTATGCCATAATTATTGGCACTAATTATTACTGGAATACTACTGCACTAGAACGTGTATTGACTTCCCACTCATAATCACTAAATTACCAAATATTCATGCAAAATTGCTTAAAGAATCCAAATCCTTACAATACAACAGCTTTTATTTTTAGTGACGTAGGACGTACCCTTCCTCGCCGACAAAGGTAATATAGAGTTTGTTCCTTTGGAGCTCTTTGCGTGAGTACGCCATGACCTGGTTAAACGTGCCTTCCAACAGATGATCACGCCGAACTATTAGTCTGCAACACACAACAATAAAGCCATGAGTTAACATATGGACTTTAGCATAACATACTGTATCAGTTGATAAAGAATATATTTACAATCCTGTATTGTTGTATTGGGTTATTTTTCAGTGTGACTTTTTCTGTTTAAATGACTCACTTGATTTTCCCCGGCCCTTGCCCATAACCCTTGGCTTCCAGTTTTCTGTAGAAGTTACGAAGTTTGGCTTCAAAGTCTCTGCGATACGGAGCCGGAGCACGAGCTCTCTGGGTTCCTGTAAAGCCAATCAATGAGTCTCACAACTGTAAAAACGCTTCCGTGGCCAAAATATTTTCATGTCATTAGCTAATAATTTGCTTATCGAACCACGATGATAGAATCAGTATGCAGGCCTCTGGGGCTGTGTAGCATCCTGAACCCACCTGGAGAATTTTGCGGAGAGGAGCCTGGGGAGCAACGTGGAGAGAAGGCGAAGCCGGAGTGAAACGTGGCGAGAGGAACGTAGGACATGATCTCCTCTTCAAACAAACTGCGCACAAACACATGACCTTCAAAGCAGTCTGAACACCTGATGCTGTGATTTACCAGAGTTTTTTCTGCTTACACATATGATAATGCATAAAACATATAAGCCTGCTTAGAGACAGCAAAATAGCTTGTCTTTGTGTGTTTTTGCTCTAACGAATATTTATTTCGAGGCGTTTCAAATTAAAGGTGGAAATTACTGGATGGAGTTTAATCCCATTTCGAGATTGGCGATTATGTGTACAAAGTATCATTTTGATAAGGATATTAAAGAAGTTAATTGAAATGATGCCTTAGCAAAATACTTGTAAAGTTGACAGCGTTTACACAGAACCTCTGAAAACATTTTCGCTATTATCTACCATAGTTACAGACACACATTCAGGTGTACACATTTATTTTAAATTTACATCATATTTTCAGCCTTGTGTCTTTTATATCTGAACCCGCTGAATGTATCACGAACAAACAGCCCATGCAAAAACCCTCATTTTAATATCGTTTGGTTCCTTGACTTTGTATGTGACATCATTTCTTCACTAGTCTTTGTACGTCACCTGCAGCACGCCCAGTTTATACAATTTTTGCACATGTAAATTAGTATGTTAGAATAGAAAGTTAGTACTGGCAGTATATCAGGGCCTGGATGTTTATAGTATACTTCATTGGAGTGTGGAAGCTACAAGATAACTTACCTCAATAGCATGACAAAGTCAGCATCACAGGACAGCTTTTCTAGTCTGGGTGTGCCTTCTGTACGGATGTGATGTACCTTTTCTCTGCAAACACACACACACACACACCTTGAACATGGTTTTCCTACAGTTCTTCAGAATACTGATCAGGAGGTCAGAGGTCAGGGCGTACTTGAGCGAGTGGTTCCTGGCCAGGCTCGGCTGTCTCTCTTGGAGCACCTCAAAGATGTTGGGTTGCCGTAGATACGCTACAATCTTATCATTATACGCTGTCATGGACACAAAAAGTGTTTCATTAGACATGTGTACTCTATAAGCTGTTTTGCTTGCTTCACTGCAAAAACTGATAAGTGAATATAGGTAAACTTATGTGATATGTCATATAACAAGATTACTGGATAAAACAAATTATTTTCAAATTTAACATATTTGTAGATGACAAGATGATCATTTTTACTACTTTCAAGCCTGAAATTGTCAGACGATGTTGAATTGGCAAAGTAAAAACAAAATGATTTCAATCTGTTGAGAAATAGGTTTAAAAATTCCTTAATATAAATATATACGATCACCTATATTTGATATATTTCCACTTGCTAGGATTTTCTGCAGTGTTTCTAAATGTGTAATTAAAACCTGCTCCGTATTGCTCCACTCACCCAGTGGCACCGGCTCCTGTTGGCCTTGGCTTCGGATGGCGGCGACTAAACTGTTGCCAGGCCTCGCTAACAGAGAAACTCCACGAGTACGGGACACATCAGATGCCTGTCAGTGAACAAATAAAACTACTCATTTAGTAAAGGTTTTATCTTTTTAGATATTTCCACTTCACATTCTCACACGTTTCACTGATTTGGCGATCAATATTACGTTAACATTTATGAACGTTAAGAGTCTTATTAACAGAACAATAACAGACTTATTAACAGTCATCGATGGATTAAATATTAGTTAACTAGCATTCAAATATGTAAGGAAAAACACTTGTGTGTGTGCTGTTACAGGAAAATAATAAATGACGACGTGTTAAAGGAGTCGACTGAAAGATTGAACTTAACAGCCAAACAATACACACCTCCCTTCAGTGCTCCTTCACAAGCTCCACCCCAAAATCATGGACACACATTTCCAAGGCAACAACACTAACAGCCTGTCCTGTGATTGGCTGAAATACTCCCACTGTTACTGATTGGCTGCAATAGTGTTGTGTGGCTCGGTTCGAGCCGACGATTAAAATGTTTCATTAATTAAAAAACGGACTGGAAATTTTTATGAAGATTAGATTATAAAAAGCTTCCGCCTGAACGAGTCCCTGTGAATTCGCTGTTACTATAGAAACGATACTGTATTAGAGCGAATGCATTAATATAAACCTGCAAACTGCATCATTATAGATAAGTAACAGCGAGAATTCAACCACATTGTGGTATAAACGTCAATTAATTAATGTGTTAATTACATCTGAATTAATGCTGAACTTTACAGTTTTTTAACTAATGCGCTATATAAATGTTAAGAGGAACTTAACCTAATGTAATTAAAATGTACTACTTGAGTTGTTCACACACACACACAAACACACACACCTCTCCTGCACTGTAGCTGCGCAGTCTCTGCAGGTGTTGCCGGTGAGTGAGGTGGTTGGGCAGCCTGCCGTTCTGCAGAGGGATTCTGGGGTCGATGAAGGTCGTTGCACGGCTGTTGTGATCCACAAAGAACGACTGCAGAGTCAAGCACAGAGAGTGCGAGAGAGTGAGAAAGAGAGAGAGCGCAAGAGAGAGAGAGGGAGAGGCTGTAAAGGTCAGCAATGTTCAATACTGCTGAAATTCCATTGTATTTTGTGTCGTTCATCAGCCGGATTTGATCTGGGTCATGCTGCAGATTTGTTACGCATACAACACATTAGGTTTTATGGCAAAATATCAGTTTGTTGGTACCTTTCCCTGAGGGTCTGTTTTAATCTCCCAGCCCCGGGGCAGCTCCATGTGGGAATCAGCAAAGCGGTTCAGGAAGGAGACAAGATCGCGGTTGTGCTGGTAGCGCTCGAAGTTCCGCGCGTCCCTCCTGATCTTCAGGATCATGTGCTTCAGACACGAGCTGTTAGTGAACATGCGATATGCACCCTATCAGAGACAAAGGGCAAGAGAAAGAGGTATATATTCAGCCACACAGAGAATATAGGTAATATGTCGTTTTTCAAAAACGAGCCTTAATTAGGTAGGCCCAAATGTCTTCAGAAATAATTTAATTATGTAGCATGTCCTGAGAGTCATTTCATTGTCCTTATAGGGTTCAGAAGTATTTGATTACACTTACACTGCACAATAGTGTACGTGTTTGTATGAGCTCACATAGTTGGCATGGAGTACGGTGAAGAACTCGGGGTGTGTGATGAACTTGACAGCCGGACACTGCAGCAGCAGGGTGATCTTCTGACAGTGACTTGGAGAGCAGTGTGAGTCTCTCCTTGACTCTGAGGGACAGAAACATGAGCAGAGAGGAAAGAGAGAAGCTAAGACCGCTAATAGTTATCAATTAACAACAGGAAATTCTGCCATAAATCATAAATGTAATGATATTGTCATGTTATATAGAATACTGCAGTATAGTGTGGCGCTCTCAGTTTCCGAATTTTGGAAGAATTTACATGGTTAAATGTTAAAGCATTTAGTTAGCATTATGCAAACAGCAAATCATTATAAATAGTCTTCCCACCTTTTTTTCTTTATTTTTAATTAATAAGCCAACATAGCTGGCTAAAAGACAGGTCTGGGATATCCAGCCAAATACACTACCACATGATGAGCTGCTTACAGATGTGTGTTTATGTATCACTCACCGCTTGGCTGAGGTGGCGAGTCGGTCTCCGTACTGCTAGTCCTCTCCACTCGAGGGCTCCCTCCTTCCTCTTCCCTCCTGTCTGTGGCCATGGTCCTCTGGATAGTCTGATATCTGAAACAGAGAACAGTTTAGTTCTACATGTCTATGTCCATCACATCATACGGAGAGGTCTACGGGTTGCTTTCTTAACGAAGCTGCATGAGTAGTGAATTGCAGCTGCAGTGGAAACACTCGCAAGTATTTTCAGTCATAAGTTTTCTTCATTAAAATTTTGTTGAGACTCAAACTGGATCGAATCGTTAAGTCGGTATTGTGAATGAAATAAAATCGTAACGAATTGGGATCCTGATAAATCATTACACCCTTATGTTTCATGATATTTCTGTCCACCAGGTGGTGCCAGAGTGCCTGGTTTCAAGTCCCTGGTAGGAGCATGTTTTCAGCAGGACATAAAAGAGAGTTGGAGGATTGAAGGGAAGCAGCACTTTGGAGTGTTACAGAGGACACAAATCCACGCTGCATGAAGCTGAATCAGAGACACATTGAGGCAAGAGACGACCCACGTCGCTTTCACTTCCCTCTGTATGTCATTCCACACATCCTCAAACTGAAGTATGATGCACTTTACACTGGTGATTCATCCTCCAGAGATGGACCACTCGGAATAAGGACCACAAAAACAGCTGAATCTTTTCAAAAGTTTGGCCAAAAATAAAGTTTCTGACAAATGCTTAAATTTGGACACTGAGGTGAAAGCTGTTTATATCTGCTTCAAGGAAAGTGAGAAGAGAAACTAACTAACTAACAGAAAATGCAAGTTTGAAAAATAAAAATTGTCATTTGTCGTTCCTTAATTAATAAAAATTGCAATCTTGGCAAATTGCTGTGGTAAAAACACCGCGGCCATAGCACCACCTTGTCGTTGATTTTTTTCCCCATAACTGCACAAACCAAGTGTTTTATTCCTTAAACAGTGTGTGAAGACATACACACTTAAACACACCTCCTGTTGAGCTGCTCCATTTGCTGGATGGATCCGGACCTGCGCAAGCCATCAGGCGTCGCTGCTGCTGTTGGTCTTTGCCACGTCGTGGTGCGGTTAATGTGATCCACGTAGAACACGCGTCCATGACTGTCGATGCGTGCCTCCCAGTCTGCACATGCACACACACACGTACGCCACAGAGAGAGTGAGAGGTGTGATACAGTAACAACAATAAACATGCAGAGTGAGCTGAAAAAGCGATACTGAGGTAATCCTCTTGCCTCAAGCTTGATTCAACATGCTGGCTATGTGTGAAACAGAGATAAGTGGAAATCTGATAAAGTGTGTGTTTGTTAGTGTGTGTCAGTGAGTGGGTAGTCCAGTAGGGGGCGCTCACTAGGAGGAAGGGGCTCGTCAATGGTGGGGTAGTGGTGGGGGTCCGGCCTCAGAGCAGGGAGTTGTCTCACTGGAGGGTGACTACATGGCAGAGGACACTCTCCTACACACACACACACACACACACACACACACACACACACACACACACACACACACACACCAAAAACAATGTTTATTATTAGCTTTATATCATGTAGCACATCCACCACATAAGTCTCTGTGAATAAGCTGTTACTACAGAAATGACAATGTATTAGAACGAGATAAATTAACATAAATGTGTGATTTAAATTACAGCCAGCATTACTGTCAGAGCTGTGCTGTTATAAAAAAAAGCCTTCTGACCAATCAGATTTGAGAATTCAGCATTGCTGTGAGATAAGATTCAACCTGCAGACAAAACATTTGATGTCTGGAGAGACGTGTTTTCACTACAACATTTACATCAGTAACACGGTGATCAAAATTCGGCTCATGTATTAAAATTTAGCACCATTCCTTCTGGGAGATTATGTACAACATGTCTTTATAAAGTATGAATGATAAGAGCATTAAATAAATATTTGGGGTATGTCAGAATTGCTCATACTCACTCCTGTTGCTTGTCCCAGCTCCTGGGGACTCGCCATTACCCACAATGCCATGTGGACTTTGCACATGAGTGTCAGGCACTTCCTCCCACCTTGTTCCGTCCCTCATCCGATTCCGCACCCCCTGACAAGGCTCCACCTCTAATTCTAAGATGCCATTCAGCCCATCCATGTCGTCCTCGTCTTCCTGTGAGGAGAAAATGCTGCTCTGGGCGCATCGTGCACTGTCCAAAGATGCTGCACGCATTGCACCTGCACCCCTCGCCACCATGTGACTACAGCACGGCACTGGGCTAAGGTCAGCCTCACCCTCGCTCTCGCCTGGAGACCTCTGGCCTCTGACCTGACTCTCAGATCCTAGTGCTTGGCCCTCTCCGTCTAGTATCTGCACGAGTTCAGAGAGGCGCTGGTGCGAGCGGCTGCGAGGAAGGGAACGACGGGGGCCATTGGGAGTCAGCGGCTCTGGTGCTACAACATCTTCATCTTGCTCCTCCTCTTCCTCTTCTTCTTCTTCTGTTTTAGAGCTTTCTGATTGGTTAGAGGGAAGGCTGTGGAGAAGGTGGTGGAGACGGATGTAATGCGACCGCGGAGTCTCGGGTTCCTCGCACGTTGAGGCAATTACTGTCTCCAGCTCACACACGGGCAGTGAGCAAGGCCGATTTTTTCGCTTTGCTGCACCACGCATCCGGAGTGAGCAACCTTCCTCTCCTTCCTGATCCTCATCTTCTGCTTGAGAACAGTCCTCAAGGAAGACAGATTCACATCCTCCCATTGCACTCTCCATTTCTTCCACCACTACAGCAGTTGTACTTTCCAAAGCTTCTGTACCAACTGATTCCACATGATTTATCTCATGACTATATCCTTCTCCCTCTACTCCTGTCTCTCCTTGCTCCATCTGCTCTGAAGCTGCCACTTCCTGTTCATTCGCTCCATCTTGCTCAGGAGTCAGGATCTCAGCTGCCAGGGCCTCCACCTCTTGCTCACTCCCCTCTCCAGGTACAGATTCCCCCTCCTGGACCCACTCAGTCCCTCCCGCTTCCTGGGTCTCTGTCCTTCCTTCATCTGCCTCTAAGGGCTCTACATCCATGGAAACTTCTACTGACGTCATGTCCCCATCGAGAGGCAGATCAGGAGCAACCAGGTCCAGGCTCATGGTGTCCTCAGCCTGGTCTGGAGCCGGATGTTGTCCTGCTTCCACTTCCCCTGGCTCATGCTGCTCAGGCTCCTCAGGTTCCTCAGGCACTGTGGTACACTCAAGCTCCATGCTGAGAGACATGTCCTCATCATCTAAAGGATGAAGAGGGCAGCAATAAAAAAACACACACTACATCAGCTCAGAGTAGCAGAAATCCAGGTAAGCAGTACCTGGCTACTGCCTGTAATTGTGATGAAATTAACTAGGACAAACCTGGATGAATGGAGGAAGTTATCTCAAATCGGAACTGCAACTGACCGCTGACGTGCTCCGTCGGCAACCTTCGACCCAAAGTGTAGCTGACCACTCGATCACTGTTGACAGAGAATAAACTGATTATGAAGGTGTTGGGGCCAGAAAAGATAAAGTCCAGCAGATAAGTGGTGGGATACCTTGATTCCATGACTCCAGTTACCCTGATGTATTTCTATTAGCATTATGGAGATAGCACATGATTTTGAGTAAACTATGGTTGAGATTAACCATACTGTCATGACAGAAAGTGTATTATCACAGCAGTAAGCAGCCACATTTAAGACATTTGCTACATCCGGATGACACAGATAGTGTTGTCATCTTATAGCTCCATGGTCCCCGGTTTGATCCTGAGCTCGGGTTGCTGTCTGTGCGGAGATATGCATGTTCTACCCGTGCGGGTTTCCTCTGAGCTTTCTAATTTTCTTTCCCTTCCTGAAAACATGCAAGTAGGTGGATATAAATATGTCCTGCAATGGCGTCCAATTCCTCAAGACCCTGAATAAATAAATAAATGAACTCCATTTAGAACCTGAGCCAAAAATGGCAACGAACCAAGCATTTAATTTTGGCTTGGCCCATTTTTCTTGTCTTTTTCTTCAATGTTTTTGTCAATATCAAGCCTGACAGACTAGCAGCCAGATTCAGATGAGCTCATTGCTGTCAATCCATGACATATGTGGATGAGATGAGAATGGTGTAATGATTAAACCGGGTCTTGTCTTGGTAGAATTTAGCATTCACCCACTGTTAAAGTTACCTTGAATGTATAACCATTCAAAGCAACATCAAACCATATATATAGGCAACTCCATGTCAGACTACAACATATTGTATGAGGGATAGGACATGGATTACGAATTCTCTATGTACAGTATGTGCAGAACTTACCCAATAGCATGCTTCTCCAGTAATCTCTGCACCGGCATGGACAGTTTGCCCAGGAATCGCTTTATGATGGGTCTGCTCTTAGCAAATTTATCCTTTACCTCAATCTCCAGCACATCCGTGGGTAAAGACACAAAATTAAACCTCTGTTTTTTAACAGAGAGAGATAGAGAGCGAGAGAGAGAGAGAGAGAGAGAGAGAGAGAGAGAGAGAGAGAGAGAAGGGGGGGTTGGTAAAATCAGAAGTAATTTAGTGCTAATCACAGTAACAGTTCTCACACAGCAAACATTGTATTGACTCTTCTGGTGCTAGACCTGCAAAGTCAAAGATGAAGAAGACGTCTATATGAAAATAAAATTTATACTATACACAATGTGTATTTATTTATAAATATTATTGTAAAATAACTGAAAAATTTTAAGACACCTTAAAAAAAAAGAGTTGAAATACTGCTCTCCCAACATATATATATATATATATATATATATGTGTGTGTATATGTA
>JAQQZU010000018.1:14389005-14431278 GCA_030068025.1 Parauchenoglanis punctatus | reverse complement strand
ATGTGCCAAAATTAATGACACCCCTAAGGAACATTTCAAATAAATTCAAACATTTTGTCATTCACATCCTGTTTCCCTGGGGAAGAAATATGAAGCTGCACAAATTTTACAATCCCATTGTCATTCGTTACCCATTACCAAATCTGAAGACCTTTCAACACAGATGGCTGCACAAATTAGGTAATGGTTATAAAAAATACCCTTCAAAATAATACCATTAAGCACAATTAGGACCATAAAGAAAAAGTTTCATATCTCTAAAATTAACTTCACCATGCGTCATTAGAAATACCTGCCACACAACCGATATTAAAAGAAAACAACTGGAATTTGGTCATACTGAGTTAGCAAACATACAATGTTACATTAATGTTAATTACCTCATCAAGCGCTCATTGGTGTTATACATTTACAATACATACAGTATACCATATTTATTCAGCCAAATGAGGTACATATATTTCAATAACACTTTAGCATGCTAGCTAACTTAGACAATGCTAGTCAACTACAAGTTGTTTTGGCTAATGTTAGTTAGCTAGTACTACTAGTAATAGTATTTTACTTTATTTGTATAGCATTTTTCTAAACATTTGTTACCAAGTTCTTCACAATACCTTCGGGAAAAAAACATCTGCCATGACAGTAATGCTAAGTGCAAGAACTAGTACTAAGAAACAGTAAAAGAAAAATACTAAAATACTAAAAAATACAAATATTATCTGATACATGAATGCTATTAAAAGGGTATATTGTTCCAGTTGTATGTAATCTCTCTTTCTCTATATAAAGATAGCCAATTTACATCGCTAACTAACATTAACCACTAGCTAACTTTGCTACCATTGGTTTGCTAATATTAACAGAACATTAACTGAAAAGTTAGCTAGCTAGCGGTTAATACAGCAAGTAAGTTGGGTATATTTTAATTGAGAAAGAGGGGTTGTGCATTTGCTGTCCATTAACCAATAGCTAACTTCACTATTCTTATCTTTATAACATTAACACAACTTTAACTTTAACAGTTATATCACCGACTGCATATAATGTAAGATGTATCGAATTACAAAAAAACTACACAATGTTTTTTTTACAGATGTAAATCTTAAGAAAGCACATTCATTATCCTTAAAATATTTCCATCACCATTCTTCTGTGTTTAAAATTTGAATATTACTCACACTACCAGCCAGCCTGCAGCTTCTGGCCCAACCTAAGGCTTTTCCCTGCATGGAGCATGGTTTGTAGATTTTTTTACATTTTTCTGACCCAGAAATTACCTTCACTCTCTTCCAGAACAGAGCTGGTTTGGTTGGCTTTGGCCAGGGGAAGGTTAATCACTGTATTATTATTATGTTTACAAGTTACCTCACAGCCAGCAGAGGGCACCAAAAAATTGCACATGGCTCCTTTAAGATTAATGAGGAGGAAAAGCGAAAATTGTAATAACTCTAATGCCACTTCTTGGTGCAGATAAGCCTCTCGGCCTGCTATGTGCCCCCTCTCAGCGCTGCTGTGTTGATGTGGAATTCGCTGAATGTTCAGAACGACTCTGATCGCCTAAAGCCTGCCATCAGCAGGAGCGCTTATCATTTTTTGATGGTTTGCTCCATTTGTGCCAGACGATGCTCTGGCATCTGGCCAACTCCTCTCTCTCAGCAGGAGTGCGATTTCTTGAAGAGATCTGACAACGACACAGGGAGGAGGGACGCTAGCAAGAAGGGGAATCAGCGAAACAGAACAAATGTGCCACGTGCTCCTAATACGAGGAGCAGAAATAAGAGCTCTGGGGGAAGAGAGCAAGAAAAAGAAAGAGTGGGGATGCATTATTGAAAACACTGAGAATATGACAAGACGGCTGTATGAGTGCTTTTTGCTCTCGTGTCTGAGTGTTTAGTGATTTCTCCCAGATCGTTAAAAAGAAAATCTTGTGTGTCTGAGCTGTTCAAGCATGACGCCAACATGTCTTTTGTATTTGTGTGTGTGTGTGTGTGTGTGTGTGTATCTGTGTATCTGGCAAGGTCCAATCTACTCCCTAGCTGCCACGGCTGTGATGCATCTGCACAGGAAGTGGTGGGTCGTTGGGAATGGCAGAACTGCACACATTGTGAAACAGGAGATGAGAGAAGAGAAGAGAGAGCTTTTAACCCTCTCACAGCATCCGCCAGCACCACACACTGCACACTTGTGCTTGCTCTAACATCGGTAGAAATCAGTTATTTGGGCTTTTTAATTTACTTATTCACACATTTATATCCCCTGGGTTAGAACACCAATGTACTATCGCAATATATACGTGCGATAATGTTCTAACTGATGTTAATTCTTCGTGTTTTTCATCACTGTGTAATTTAGATGTATGTTGTAAGCCCAGTGACAAAGATCAGTAAGTGATGTTGCTTTAAACTGATGTTGTCGCTTTTGGTGTCAGTTCCTTTATCCCTACATCCCTTTTCTTCTCTGACGGAGGATATTAGAAGCTAAGAAGGGAGAAGGAAATGACAAAGCGCTACTGCAGCCCATATGCACAGGCAAATGCTAAAAATTAAGACCTAAACTCTGATATACAATCTCCCCAGCTGTATCTGATGGAAAGGGGACTTCATTACCCAGCATGCCTCTGACATCTTCTCTGCCTTCCCTTGAGAGTCTTTATGGAGGAGACGCCATGTTAGTGCCTCATCGTTATACTTACTGTGCCAATACCTCCGAAGCAGCATTTATTGGCATCAAAAAGAAAACAAAGGACATCATCATCTTTCACAAACATGGACAATAAGTAGACCTTATGCATAGACTGTGTAAGTATGCATGTGTTCCTGTGTGTAACTGTGAGGGTGGGACGAAAAGCTGCAGCTGGAGAAGGCTGAGCCGTGGGTGAGGTCGCTCTCCAAGGCAAACGGCAATAAGCTCGCGTCAATCTTTTTCCCTTCACAGAAAGATGAAAAGAAGATGATTTCCCTCCTTTGAACCCCCGCCTCATTCCTCTCTACCCATCTTCCCTATTTTCCACATCTCTCCATGTCGACCTACTTTCCCTCCTCCCCTACAGGGCCAGCTCTCAGCGCCGGGTGCTTCAATCACTCACGTGATGAATCCCTCTCATCTAAATCTCTGACTGAAAGCCGCCGATCATTTTTCCAGCTGGAGAAAACATGACCGGAGGTATACTTCCGACCAATAAAGGCATATCCTTGTAGACTGTGTGCTCTCGTAACTTGTGCCGTGTAAGGGTTGGCAGTTTGGTGTCTGATTGGCAATTTTTAACCAGTTTCCACCACAAATGTAGTCCAACTGAGACTGAAAAGGAGGGTTGCTTCCTCTAAGATACACAATGGCAGACAATCCATCCTTTCAAATGCTTATCATACAACACCGTTGGACAGCTGAACACGCTCGGAGACAAGTCGTTACTTCACACCATAAAACACAAGCCGTCTCTCATTCTTTACCCCTCCAGAAAGAATAAAAGGAAGTGATTTCACCCTTCTCACACTCCCCTCTGTATATCTTCCACACTGACCTATTTTCCCTTTAGACAAAAGCAACAGATGCCTGGCTAGCGTCTCTCTGATAGACACAGAAGAGGAGGAAAAAAAAACCCCACCATCCTTCCCACTCACTGAACAGGGCCAATTATGGTCTCTGGGTTGCCAGAGAAATCAGGCTAATAACAAAACCTTAAATCTTTCCCTTGCAATCTACAGGCACCGCTATTAAACACATCATTACTGTTATTGCTAAATATATTGGAACATCATTGCAGTATGAACAACAATTGAATTCCGAGAAGAGTTCCTTCAAGGTCCTAAAATCGTCTCACGTTATTATATAGCCAATTGCACTGATACCAAACCTACTACATTACTACAGCGCTTACACAGCAAGCAGCAAACACTTTAACTAAGTGTTTTAGTCATCGTAAACCACAATTTTATTTTTATTTACTAAAGAACGATGCATCATAGTTTCTCTCCGTTAATAGTTACGTTTAATGTCATGGAACGTCCGCAAAACAAGCTAGCTCCTGTTGTCATTTATGGATTTCCAGCTACAAACGGTCGTTTCCTCACTCGGTTTTTCTCTGTCTTGTAGTTGATACGTATTACAGTGAGCACGTTAATATTAACCTGGGATGTGGCTTGCAGCTGGAACTACTATCAGAACTCCTGACCAATCAGAATCAGGAATTCAATAGTGATGTGGTATTTCATTTACAGTATTTAGATTTGGGTTTGGTAAACAGATGCATGTAGTAGCATGTAATTTGCAAACGATGATTTAGATTAAATCACTGCCATTATTAAATTACTCATTAAATCGATACATTTTCCCGTAGGCATGCGCTCATCAAGGAAGGGTGTCATTAGAACAGTAAAACAGCATGGTCAGATCTCAGAGAAGGACATGCCAAGCTTTTAGAGGTCAAGGTATAACGTGTAGGAGCACGTATGCATGCATGTCTGTGCTTGTGCATACGTATGGTCATATCTCCACACCTCTCTCTGCCACACGGGGTTGACAGTGTTGCAGACGATGCCTGATCTTTTCTCCTGGCCGTGGTGAGGTAAAGCAGGGAAGATGCTGTGTTTGCCCGGGTGGATGGCGATCTTCAGGTAGGGGTCAGGGTTGAAGAACATGCCCTTCTTTAAGCCCGTCGCCTG
Organism: Parauchenoglanis punctatus; assembly: GCA_030068025.1. NCBI lineage: Eukaryota > Metazoa > Chordata > Actinopteri > Siluriformes > Auchenoglanididae > Parauchenoglanis > Parauchenoglanis punctatus. The sequence goes on along the minus strand of JAQQZU010000018.1, from coordinate 14,426,614 downwards.
GAAATCTGAGCACACACACACACACACACACCCAAACACACACAAACACTGTACAAGCAATACTAAGAGAAAAGAGCTTCACTCAGAAGTCAAACAAATTAAATGCATAAGGCAAAGAAATCTAAAGAGTTTTAAAAGCACTCGTCTTTTGGCTCAGCGTTTGGCTCGTCGCTGCCGGTAATGGTGCAAGTGTTTATGTGAGTGTGTTTACGTTGCTCTCCTCCGCAGGGAAGCTGTGGCATGTTAAGATTTGTAAAGTGAAAGATTGCAGTGGTGATCGATAACAAGTGTCCCTCGGGAGTCACTAAAAATAGATGCAAACTGAAAATTTATCTAACCTAATTACTCTCTGCTAATTGGAAAGCATGCTTGAGGCAGTTGCTACGGTAACAGGCACCGTGCTTCGGGTGGCGCGTACCTGACAGAGAGAAGCTGATGAGTCTTCGACTGCCCTGACTCTGTGGCATGTCGTCCACAGCAACCGGCTTGAACACCTGAGCGAGGGAGGGAGTGACAGAGTGAGAGCGAGCGAGATAGAAACAGAGAGTGGGTTAGGAGAGAGAGACAGAGAGAGAGAGAGAGAGAGAGAGAGAGAGAGAGATTTAGATACAGACACCCCTGTCATGTGTTCTCACCAGAAAGAAAATTCTTTAGAAATCCCCACATCTAAACCCCCTCCTCAAATGCAACCACAAGAACACACACACACACACACACACACACAAACACACACACACACACACATTTTGCAGAAGCTAATGTTCTAAACCACAGTAAAATCAGACCAGCTTTATTCAAACCCCTTAACCAGCAACATTCTGTGTTGCATCTAGTTTCATTATGTATCAATTTGGGCATCGTCTATTCTCAGAAGGACCATTGCACAAGAACTCTTCTGTAATTCTTTGTGATGATTTTGTAAGTTTGAGTCTTAAGTGTATGAGATCTGGAGTGATAAACCACAGGGTGCCTGAAGTTGAGTGTATATTTATAGACTCAAGATGATCTGTCTATATGCAAGCCAGAGGCCTAATCCTCACTCAAAAGTCAACAATGATATTGACTAAGACAGTCATTGCAAAAATAAATAAAGGAATGTGGAGGGTGTTGAGAGCATGTTTACCTGAAGATTTTATCATTTTTATCTGTTTAGTAATAAACAAAATCATCCTTCAGTGCTACTATGCTGTGTCTCGCCTGGAAAAGTAACAAACAAGTACATGTTGAAAGTTTGGTCACTGCACACACACTCACTGGTGCTGAAGGGTTCCTCACGGTCACACTGGGTGTTGTGGCTCTCAAGGCACCGCTCACCCCGTGGTAGTACTTAAAGCAGATCTTTGTCTCCGCTGAGAGGAAGAGGAAGAAGAAGAGGAGAGGTTCAAATTTGCCACCTACTCTTTAGCGCAGCTGTGCGATAGTCATGTGATAGTCATCAGTTCAAATCTTAGCCAAGCCAAACTGTTGGGTACTGAATCATGCTTGACCCTGTGATCTGACCTCAGCCTCCTAATATATTTCTATATTAATAGGGCAAGTCACAGTAATAATTATCATAATATATTATCAGCATGTTAATACATATTATTAAAGTCTATTCATATATATATATATATATATATATATATATATATATATATATATGACAGCATTCTGCTAATGTATATGCTTCATGATTTCCTGATGTTCTAAAGATTAGAAGCATTATGAAAACATTAGTGCACTTGCATATTAATGTATGCTAACTTGTGGCCCTTAAAGCAAAGTATTACCATTTTAAACATCTACTAAACTGCTACAGCTTCAGAAGCACTGGGATGGAAAAGTACCACTTATGTAAAGTGGGCAAAGCATAGAAATCTTCGGAGCTGCCAGTCAAGTGTGTAACAGCTGACAGTCAACTGATGAAAGACTGTCCTTTCTGAGATTTCTGAACAACACTCTACAGCTTTGTACTTTCCCATTAAATGGCCTAAACAAATCAGAAAAAACACCAGAATTCTTTTTTTAACACATTCAACAAAATGCTGACACGAGTTCGGACAAGGGTCAGCAATTATTATAGACTAAGTGCTGAGTGCTGTGCCTAAAATTAGCCTCCATACGGACACACACCTTCACATATACACACACCTTTAAATAGATTACTTTACAGCATCATTAATTCTGCACGGCTGAAGACTGGCAGCAGCAGCACTTCCTGTTAGCAACATGGCTGACTGATAGGAGAAAGGCAGGGGGCGTATGGTCAGTATCGATACTCTTTCTTTCTCAGCCAGAGCTTGGAGAGTGTTTCCCCTCAAGCTCAACGTGAACTCCTTCATTACAGACATAGTCATCAGCTAACCTGCTAGTCTCTCATGTAGCAGTAACACAGCTGTGTGTTACAACAGACAGTGCTGTGCACTCTCCCTGCAACGTGCCATATGGGGGTGATAAATCACTGTCGTAGCGCTAAAGCAGCTGCTGTGAAGGCATGATTTTCTGCAGCGTCATACTGGTGCTAGCATATGCAGCTAAGATGCAACCACCATTATTATTGGTGGCATTATTTATTTAAGAGAATTCAAATGAACATACACTATGCATTACTGAGATAAAGAACTGCAGACACAGATGTCAAATGTACTGAATCATCATCTTAATATATAGTAATATTTATGAATATAGCTTAAAATTCCTCTCAGAAATCCTGTCAAGTTGGTTTGTAACAGCTAGCTAGAGTTAACAGTGAATCTTTATGAATATAGCTCTACAATTTTGGAGAAATTTTGTCTTTTTTAATGTTAGTTGGTTGGCTAGCATTACCAATGAAGATCCCGTCAACATGTTGTAGATTAGTCTGGACAGCTAGTTAGAGTGGTGATTAATATGGTTAATGTAAAAATATGACTTAAAATCCTCTCAGAAATCCTGTCAAAAATTCTCATGCTAGCTTGCTAACTATCATAAGAAGTCTATATCACTGGGAAGGTTCTCTCAGAAATCCTGCCGGTTTTTCTTAGCCAGCAGCTAGCAAAATAAATTGTGAAAATTTTCTGAACCTGACTTTAAATTCCTTTTAGATATTCTATTAATTAGCTCATGTTAGCTAGCCTTAGACATAAGGATTATAAAAATCCTCTCAGAAATCCTCTCTGTTTTTGTTAGCCAGGAGCTAGCTAAAAATTATGACATTTTCTGAACATGACTTTAACTTCCTTTTATAGATTTTATTAATTAGCTCATGTTAACTAGCATTAGAAGTAATAGTTAAGAAAAATCCTCTCAGAAATCCTGTCTGTTTTTATTAGCCAGCAGTTAGCTAAAGAATTATAAACATTTTCGGAATATGACTTTAAAATTTTTTTAGAGATTCTATTAATTAGCTTGTGTTAGCTAGCATTAGAAGTAAGAATTATAAAACAAATTTTTTTTTTAAATCCTCTCATAAATCCTGTCAGGTTAATTTAGGTTAGCTAGCTGGTCAGGCTTAGCAGTCAGGATTATAAAGGTGAAAACATTATCTTCAGTATCCTCTGAGATTAACTTACTTGTTAGCTTGTAAAAAGTATTTAGGAAAGTCACTTACAAATACTCTTGGAAAGTTAGCCAGCTAGTTAAAACTAGCAGTTATAGTAAAAGTTAATAAATATGACGTATAGATGCACTCAGAAATCCTGTCAGGTGCGCTTATAAGCCAGATAGCCAGCAATATCATTTAAAAGTTATTAACATTTATTAAGTTAAAAACTCTTTTCCGCTGAATTCATTTTAGCTAGCAGGCTAGCAATTGAAAATGACAACCTTAATAGAGTGTGGCTGTAAAAAATCATCTCAGAAATCATGATAGGTTATGTTTTTTCAGTTAGTAGTTAGGTTTGCTCAAAAGATTTAACTTTAGCTCATTCATGTGCATATATGAATTTCAATGTGATGACCTGGAGTCTCATCCAAGGTGTATTCCCGCATCATGCCCAGTGTCCCTAAGATAGACTTCGGCTCTACAGCAATCCTCGGCAGGATAAATGGTTACCGCGAATGAATTTCAACTGCTTTTGTCTTTCTATTGAAGATGTCCATATAGCATGTACATAAAGAAACACCAACATTTCTGTCTCAAAGAACTCCAGCTCAGAGCTGCTCTCATTACACAAAGGCGCGTCTAATGAGGTATTGCACTGAGCCTCAGAGGGATTGTGTGTTAGTAAATGAAATGAAATGTGGACCCCAGCTGCGAGACAGGAGTTAAAAAAAGCCAGTCACACTGAAGTATATAACAGCACTCAGTACTCGACTACTCAGAGCAAACTATGTGAGAGGACATGGTGTGTTTGTTTCCATGGCAGCTATGTAGAACATAGTAATGTCCTGCGGTCTTTATGCTTGGGTAATAGCACATCGAGATCAAATGCTTATCATCCTTACACAAGCCTGCATGTCACACTGTCACTTCAGCGTTGTTTAGAGGCTCTGATGCGCTGATTACATGGAAATTATTTGCTTGTGGAGACTGTAGAATGAAATACACTGATCAAAGGTAAAGCTGTGAGCACTAAAAGGTTGTGCAGATGATGGTGAATGTGCTGCATGAACATGCTTTAGTCAAAGTAAGACTCAAAAGTAGGCCTCGAAAATAGGCCTATAGTAAAATACACACTGTGGTCATGAGTGTGTGTGTTTGTGTGTGTGTGTGTGTGTGTAAGACAATTCACTTACGCTCAACAAAGTAGGAATTGGCTTCAATCTTCCACACGATCTGGCCTTTGTGAGAGCCATTCACCCCACGGTTCTTATAGTCCAGAAAGTTCTCTGACAGCACCTCATCTGAAATAAAGAAAAGGGAAACACAATGATGTAATGATGACGTGGGTCGCTAATTCCAAGCACATTTTTTTTTGCACATCAAACAATTCATTTTTATTTATAATACTGCCAGTGGCTGCAGACCGTGTTGGCAAGAAATGTGACAACAGATGATTAATGGATTTGTGTTTGTATCAGTTTCAATCCAATCTCAGTCGCTCACAAGGGCCCAAAGAAACACTGAGACAGTGTGATAGAAGAGTGAAGGATTAAAGCGATTTACAGAGCTATACAAGAATGAGAGCGAGCGAGACGGAACAGATTTACTGTTCCTTAAAGATAGCCAGATCCAGGCTGCTTTCTTCACACTTCCTGATTTCTCATCACTCACCGATGAGATACATTCCAATCCAGTCTCCGGCGTCCACCTCCTCCTTGATGTCCCATGTGAGTGTGATGTCCGGCGACTGGCCGATGGCGTAATGGGACGCGCTCGCAGTCAGTGTGGAGCGGCAGTGTGATGTCACCAGGTCCGTATCGCTGGTGGAACGCGGCAGGGCAGCCGCCAGCTCCTCAGGCTCGCCGTTCTGGAAGTCCACGCTGGGGAAGTGCTCCGGGTTGAAGCTGTGCCGGATAGGGTCTTTGCTCCGGCGCCGGGCCTGGGACGAGCGAGACGGCGAGGCCATCGCCGCCAGCCCGAGAAAGCGGTTCTGGTACAAGTTCTAATAAAGGAAGAAGATTGAGGAGGTGGTAAGAGGAATATATGGTACACAAACTCTACAATTTATTTAGCACTCCTGATAAAAATGGCCGATATTTAGCAGAGGAAGTGAGACTAGTCTAAGAGGAAGAGGCAGATTTGAAACAGGAAGGTTAGAAAAATTATAAAAGAGGAAGGCTAGCCAAGTATCACCGTTTTCAACTTTTTGCGTTACGGTTTCATCTTGTCTCCGCCCCTTTCCTGTCATTGGCTTGTTGCCCTATTGTGTACACCTGTTTTGTGTTTGACAGCAATGAAGATAGTCTGCATGTCTGCAGAAATGGCTTTAGAGATTTTTCTTAACGTGAGATCACTAATTTTGCTGCACCTATTTTTGCGATTTGTCTTTTCTCACATTGTCCACTTGAGACCATGTCATACTAATAGGGCTATTACAGGTCCACATTATTCTAACATGCTCAATATCCCCATTTACTCCATGTGCTGTTCCTGGAACTTTAATCTCTTTTTCCCCTGTGGATCTGAGGTTTGCCTGTTCCTTCAGCAAAGATACTGATTGAATAAATAATGATTTTGTATTGGAAATAATGTAAAGTGCAGTAATCAGGCAGCGAACAGGTGTTTTAGTGCACCTTTTCTCTATTTGTCTATTTCCTCTAATCACAGTCTCTCTCTGTCTGTCTGTCAAGGTGTATGTGCATTCCTGCTGCCTGATCCTGACACACATCTACTGCTGTAGCTCCTCTCCGACCCTGCCTGATTCTTCCTGATGTTCTGCTCTTGCTTGGTACTTCTGTACTTATGATTCTTTTTCCACACAGACACCCTAAAGATTTGCACTTCCCAAAACCAACTTATACCCAAATCTCACCCATCTCACCCAGGATCATCTCACCTGGATACTGTTAGACTTGTGCCTAAAAACTGCTGCTGTAATCATAGAATCTGTCTTATGCTCGTCCCAGGACACTTACTCACAATTTGCTCATACTGAACATCCTTTGAAAGGATCAGTACTGTTTACCCTTCCTTACCTGTATATACAACTGTAGTAATGATTTATAATTTCACTGTCTGGTGTTACCTAGAAAAGGATGGGTTCCCTTTGGAGTGTGCTTCTTCTCCAGGGCTTCATCACATTGACTCAGGAAGTTTTTACCTTGCCACTACCATCTCTGGATTGTTCATGAGGGATCTAAAGCTACATCCAGATTTCTGTGAAGCCGCTTTATGAGAATTTGCTCAGTTTGCAATTAGCATGAATGCTAATGACTACATTACTTGGCTTCTTTGGGATGGAATTCTTTTTATAACTTGCTCGTGGAGAGACGAACACACTTAAATAGGGGGCAAAGGAAATGGTGCCAATCCTCTGTGGAGAAGAGTGCTGCTTTACTACAGTCAGACATAACACAAAGGAAAGATAGTAAAGGGAGGGAGGGGGGATCAGTCTGCGCTTTGTGCTGCATCGAGCATCCACTAAAACACACACTCTTTCAATCCACACACTTCTGGAGATCTTTAAATAGCCGTCCTGCTCTTTCCTCTATTCATGCGTCTGTCTGTCTGATGAAGCAGCTTTTGGATATCCGTGTGTGTGTGTGTGTGTGTGTGTGTGCTTGCCACAGCCTGCTTTTCTGTCTGCACGGCTCTGTGTTGTGTAGCGTAAACTGCTTGCTCTGTTTCGGAGCCTCAAGCGCTCTCTTGGCTATGTCAGACTATTTCTCTCCTTGTCTTCTTGTCTTCATCTGCTCCGTCTGGATGCTCTGAGTAAACTGTCTTCTTCTCCTTCTGTGGCTTCTTGTCTTGCTTTGTCTTGTGCTGCCAATTTGATTCGCGTTTTTAAAGGGATATTTCGCCTAGTAATGCTACCGTTAGAGAAAAATCAATGAATGACAGGAGACGCTAAGTAGCAGGATTACATTCCCATAGTGCAATCACACATTAGCACGTCTTATTAGTCATTTTCGGCTGGCATCCTCGCGTCCTTGTGCCTGGCATAGAGAAGAAGAAGAAGAAGAAGTAGAGGAAAAGGAAGACACGTATTTTCATTGTGCAACCTGCAGAATGAGTATGCGTAGGGGTGTACAGTGATGACTCAACATTAAGCAAGTCCTTGCCAATCCTCTACCTCTTTACAAAGCTCTCTAAAAAATATACCGAATATGTTTTAAAGGGAGCATGCTCTTTGGATAAAAGATTCTCAACATGCTTTCAATTAGTACTTGAATTCCTAAAAGACTCAATATTGCCATTCAGAATGTCGCTTCACATTCACAAAGGAGTAAATCAATTTGCCTCACTAGCCAGCACACTCTAAATGACACGAATACGAGTTTTACAATCAGGCTAATGAGATCGTCCTATCGGGGTTAATACCATCTGACCTATCTATATTAAAATAAATTCCTTCTATGTTCCCGGCTCCCTGCGCAATACCGCGTGTGGGTCTGCCTGCCGGGGTTGACGTCACGTGATTGCCAAAAAGTCGACTGCGCGTCAGATAATGCGAGAGAGGCGGGGATAGAGCACACAGGCTGAGACCTTGACCGGCCCTGATGGGAATGTCGCATTACAGGCTTAAGGCCAATTTATGTACACGCTCACCATGGTCAATATTGCGCCGTACGGATAAGCATCCAATAATAAATTCAGAGACCATTTCTAAGACCTTTCATTGCCTTCAAGGATGAATTTAAAATGATGCATATGCTGATCAACTTCCATTTATTTTCGAAGGAAATAAATTTGGTGCAGGAGAAGAGAACAAAATAGCAGCTAGATAAAAATCAGCAGGCTAAGAAAGTAAAAATACACTACCCACAATCCTAGCTAGCTGTATAGCTACACATCTTTAGCCAGTAAAGTCTCATTCGGAAGCCATCTTGCATCTTTTTTGCTTAAATTTGTTTTTACTGGAGGGATGGGATTTATGTGATGCCACTTTGAGTTGCCTTATTCATATTTTTCTGCTTTAGCTACTTGGTGTTGAGCTAGTCAGCAAGTTGTTTATAACATATTTTCAAGCTATTTACGTTTACCTGACATACAGCCCCTGAATAGCTAGCTGGGATTGGCTGGGATTGACCCCAGCTTCCCTGCGACTCTGATGCATAAGCAGTATAGATAATAAATGGAGAGTGTTTATTAATTACCAAATGGCAAAAATATACAATATGTAAAAGTGTTAACACTGGAGACTGTGGAAACAGGTTCAGAGAATACAGGTTCGGAGAAGTGGGTGGTCACAGCTCGTGTTTTTAAAAGCTGTTCCTTCAGTTTGTCAGCGCCACACTGCCGGGACACCGTAGAGACTTTAGAAGGTGACACATTGCAGCGAGCAGCAGGCAGAGGATGAGGTGAGGAGGGGGTTATAGCAGTGGCCATAATACTGCTCAGAGTCAGCAACACTACCAGCGGGACGCCAAACACACACATGTCATGGGTTACAATCTGACTGAGATCAGCAGTGTGTGAGGAAGGCACAAATGTAATCAGAAAGCACTTGATTACAGAGATTACAGTGGAAGGCTATGATTAAAATTAGGACGGGTAAGTGTTAGCCTTAAACATTTTCAATGTAGCAAAAATCACATACTCATACAGCTGTACTGTACTGTACTATAGTTCACTACACATAACAGACGTTGGACATCAACTTAACCCACACTCAGTGTAATCATATTTCAGATCATTACTGCGAGAGCTAAATTAGTGAGCACCGACTAACAAGAGAGCCATTACTGGGCCTGACTTCATTTGTACGGTAAAATAACATTATTTGTCTATTTTCAGTCTTAGATGCTCCGCCCATGGGTTACTGATTATCTTTTATATACTTTTCTGGCCACAAGCTTCAGAATCTTTAAGGCTGCAAACTGTGCACTTTCATTCACTAGCTTGCAGCAGGAAGAACAAGGTGACACAATGAACTTTTTAGAGCAGTATATAGTCACTGGACTGGAAATGTTCAAGGAATCTCAAATCTTTGATGTTGCATGCATATTCATTTCTCCCTATTAGTTACTGCAAACTACTGACTAAGCGTCATCAATACAGTGATTAGAGTAAAGCGCCTGCCAGAACCAATACAAATGAACGGTTAATGTGAATTCTGAAACGGGCAAATTTCACCCATTAGGTCCTGTATTTACACTTTTTATACCTCTCTTCCATTTCCAGATCATGATTCCCCACACTAAGCTGTACCATGCTGTAATCAGCTGTGGGCGGTTTGTCTGTACAAGCATAATAGAGGCTTTACGGGTGAGCCTCACAATCACACCAGGCCCTGATAAATTAATTATGATCATTCAGCATCCAGGAGCAGACTGTGTTAAGCTTCACTTAACACACTCCCATGTTTCCTGTCACAAGGGTTCATTACTCGTAGAGACAAAGTGGGTGAGGGGAGCTGCCACATGGCCTGCTGGGAGTACGTCAGTGGGGTATTGAGGAATCTTAGTGGGCCTGCAGGGCTTCCAAGAAGATTGGAACACTTTTTCTCTGGATATAAAAAGAGTATACTATACTATACCGGTGAGATCAATTAATTCCTACATAACATTCTCCTTAATTTTCCACCTCTTTTCCTTCGTTATTGCATCCTCCACAGGATAGAAGCAGAGACAGAGATTTATAGAAGCTGACTGAAGCGTGTCAATACATGTGCCCTCGTTTACTAACCTCTGGTCACCCAATCCGCCCTCTCTTTCTGTTATCTCTCCATCGCTGTTTCTCTCGCCCTCCTTTTCTTCCCCAAATCCATTATTTCAGTGAAAAGCACAGCTCCCTGCTCTCGTCAGCATCTCCTCATTCCCTGCATGACTCATGACTCCATGCATATTTAAAGTGCGTGTGGACAGAATGGCTGAGCGTCTCTCTCTGACCTATAAAAGGCAGCAGCACGACACACGTCTTTCTTCTCTCACACACACACACACACACACACCACTTCTTCATGTATTAAACAACCAAATCTATATCAAACAGCTTTCCAGGGCTTTCAACCGGCAGCTCAAAATCCTATTCAGGATTCACAGACTTCCTCTCAGCTCTAGTGGTCTTTAATTCAGCCGTGCAATTCAGCCGCTCCATTATAATATGCGTGCCGGCCTGGGGAAACCCTTCACACGTTGAAATAGTTCTGAAAACTGCAGGCTTTCCTGATCTGATACATGGTTTTGAATGAAAGTGAAAACCGCATTTAAATATTTCATCCCGGTTCCGCTGAAAGTTGCTCCGCCCACGTAGCTTGAGCAAATGGTGAGAAAGGCTACGTTCACATTACCAGGCCGAAGTGAGTGTCGATTTGTGCTAACTATCAAGATATGCTACGTAGAGGTTGAGTGTCAGGATTACGATTAAGATTTTAGGGTTAACTTAAGGACTACGGTTAAGATCGAGTTTATTCTCTGCTATCGATTACCACTACTTTAACATTTTACGACAAGGTAGCAAAAATCAGCAGAACACCGGGAGTGAGGCAAAACAACAATGGAGGAGAGCTACAGCTGAACAAAATGCGGTGCATACACTAGCTTCCCGCACGTCCATTTTGTCGGTTTTAATACCATGACATGAATGTTTTTTGTTCTTGGTGACGCAGGTGACTCGTGCAAAAATGTATGCACGATGTTTCGGAGCACAGACGCGTTCACGTTACAGTTATATACGGGTCACTTGTGAACCGTAAAAACAGGCAAAAAATCTGAATTGAACAATGAGGCCTGTAATTTGAACGAAGCGAAAATCACAATTAGCTAGAAAAGTTTTAGTAAGTGTGCAAGGATTCCTTATCCAACATGATCTGCGCGGTGTTAGAAGGTAGAGTAAACAGAAATATTTACACCATAGCTGTAGCTTGTTGATGACTTGAGCAACTGATAGTCTTATAACCGGCCGCTGTTACACCTGACCCGTCTCTCCCCTCGCGTTTAACCTCAAATCAGCATCCCTACACTATTTATCAAACAATGAAAAACGTGCAGATAAAACGAACTAACGTCAACAGGCCGGTTTACACTTCACTCTTTCCACCTGTTATCCTCTGTTTGCAATTTATCTATCATTTCATAAAATACTTTTAGCTAAGAGGGTCAATAATGCCATAAAAAAACAAACAATAAAATCAGCTTGGCTCAAAAACATGGCTGTAAGACATCGATAGGGCGCAAGCCAAATGTATTATGAATTATAACGAATTATAATATTTTAATAAAGCAAAAAAAAAGTGTCACGTGCCATGAGTCAATCATATTAGCTTTGTTAGCTTTATTTTTCTTTGTAATACTCTATATAACAGGATAAACTGAAAACACAGTACACAAGAACTAACTGCAGGTGATGTGAGAAAAACATCAAGCGGCAAGCCAGTTTGTTAGGTAGGATGTGGTGAAATAAAGCTTAAAAAAAATAGCAAAGACCACTGGTGTCTCTGGAGGATAACAGGTAATACAGACAAATACTGCAGTTCCAAAATGTAAGATGTAATAGGAGCATCAGAGTAAAAATGAATCAGCAATCAGCTTTGAAAATCGAGCAGCGTTATGGTATAAATATCCAATTATGATCTTAGTTGCATCATTTATATAACAGTCGTGGCTATAGTAAATCAGATTTAATCATACGATCCATATTACCTAATGCCTTTACTCCTCCACCCCTCACATTGATCTCCATCCTGGGTTGGTGCGTAGGCAGGTGGTTATTTTAGCAGGAAGTGCAACGTTCTACGAGCAAGCAAGCCTCCCCCAGTCACCTCCCTCTGTGCCCAAATTAGAGCAGGATCAATACGCAGAGCATCCAAAGGCCTTACACGGACCCTGGTCTGCATGCAGGGTCACGGCGGAAATCGATGTTAATCCCACAAGCATCAGCTCTACTGGTCAACAAACAGCGGCACACAGGTGCAGCAGGACGATTAGGAATGACCGCTAGATATTTGTCCATCTTTGGTTTTGCTATATAAAGCCAAAAAGTCTGAGGAAAACGCTCTAGCATGCACACTTCATCATGGCAATACAGTAGGGCATTTACAGTGTTATGGAACTGACATTTTAAATAATATCGACTTGTAAAGTCACTAATTGCCCGAACAAGCTTGGGATCGATGAGACCTGGTCATGTGACCTTTCAGGAAGAACACAGATCCATATTCAAATGTGAAATATTCATTATTATTATTTACATTTCTCAAACGTTACCCAAGAAAAGCTTTGAAAAAAATCAGTTTTAAGAATGTTACTTGTCTTGCGCTGGTAAATTCTCGAATTCTGATTGGTCGGAAGGTGTTGATTAATTTTCCAGTACTCCCGCTGTACAGCAAATCGCAGGTTTATATTAACGTATATATTAACCTTATTGTTTCTATAGTCACAGGGTGTTGTGTTTTTCCTCCACGGGAAAGTCTTCAGCACTTTTTTCAGTAGTGTAGAGAGTAGCGCTCTCTGTATCTTTTTTGCCTTATTACCTTCAAAAGAGAGGAAAAAAAGAGAAACCGGTGAGGGAATGACTGTTTAAGCGCTAACACGGACATTAAATGTAACTATAAAGAGATGGACGTGTCATATGTTGTTCCATAACTGACGGCAAAGCGCTGTAACGTAAGACGTATAAAACACGCTTCAGGGTGTGCTGTTATTTGAAAATAATCACGTTTGGTTTGGGAACAGCTCTGTTTTTCATCCCATCGATCAGCTGTTGATTATTTTCCTGGTACAGCATGGAGAGTCACCTTACACATAGTGTATGCTACAGAGGAAACTCTGGCTACGACATTTTTACCTTATGGACATGATGTAGTGTAACTACAGCGATCACACAATTATTCACTGAAAAGGATAAAGGAATTGAGAACAAACTTCAATGCTCCTCAGCTTCAAGGAGCCAAACAAACCAAAAAAAATTATTACGGACATACACCATGGACAAGAGACACCGTTCTCTTAAAAAATCAATTAGTTACCTGGATGAAGTGATTTCTTGTTCTTTTTTTCTTTCCTTCTTCTTTTTCATAGTTCAAAGCACATCAATTTGTCTCCTAAAGACAGCCTGCTATTCATTTAGTCCTGATCTGTCGCCTAAATGCGCATTATCTTACGCACAAATTCTGTATTAAATACTGGACAGAACCTGGATCTGTCAGTTCTTCTTTGTGCTCATTGAATAGGCACTGATTTCACAGATGATTGAATAAAAGCATGACATCATCATCATCAGTACACCTCAATTCCCAGCCTTTGTTCAGCACCTTACAATACTGGAGAGCACAAATGGCAGCCTTATTACATTTTTTTGGTCGTTATTTATTTTAGAGCCAGCATCAAATCATGATATGGATGTCATATACGGTTGCTATTACTGATAATGCTCAATAGCAGCTCAGGGTCAACACTAAAGGATCAAATTATACGCTTCATTGCTCCTGGGTTACACTGTCAACAAGTACATCAGTATAGGGGGTTATACAAGCTATGAGACATGAATATGAAGTAAAAATTATGGGGAAAAGAAAGATCTGATTACAAAGAGCCAAGTATGTATAAAGAGGTTCAGTGAGAAGAAGAAAGTGCAACACACACACACACACACAAAAGCACAGCCGGCTCGAGGACCAAGATGCTGAGACCTTAAGGCTAGAAATCAGCCATGTATCTTCGGTTGCCATAGTATCCGACTGGGAATTCTGGATAAAAAAAAAAAATCAAACCATTGTTTGAAACCATGTCCAAAACGATGTCCAACACTGCTATATATATAAAAAATAAAAAAAATAAAAAAACAGTTTCTCAAGGGTTCTTCAATGGGTTAGCGTTCTAAATGATTTAGCTGTTTAGAATTTTTTTCTTTTTTTGAACGGGAAACCCTCTGTTTCCGCTGAGTGAGAAAACAAACCAAAGAACCTTTTAGGAATACTACATGACCAGATTCCCTGAAAAAGGACAAGCTGAAGAATGCATTAGGAACGTTCTGTTTTAAGTTTCCCCTCAGAAGGACAAACCAAAGAACCCTTTAAGTGCTCTGTTGTTGGATTCCCCCAAAGAGACAAATCAAACCTTGTAGTATGCTCGGTTGAGCTCATTGAGTTCCTCTAGGAAAAACAGACCAAAAGAACCTTTCAGGGCGTTCTGTTGTTGGGTTCCCCTAGAAAAACACACCATAGAACGCTTCAGGATGCTCTTTTTTTATTTGTTTTGCAAACTCGCAACAGAACAAACTGAAGAACCTTTTAGGACACCCTGTTTTAAGGTTCCCACAGAGACACGAACTGAAGAACCCTAAGTGCAGTCTGCATTTTTTCCTATTCCATACAACCCTACAGGTGTATTATGGGTACTCTGTGCATACTAGAGTGCATCATTTGGACGCGAACCTACTGCAGTGCATTGTGGGTTTTCATGAGCAGCCTGGACACTGTCCACTAAAAAAATAGTGCACTATATAGTGGATAGGGCGCGGTTACGGATGTACAGTTTGCGTTATTACAGGAAAACGCAGTAAACAAAGACAGAACCGTATACTACCATACTATGTAGCATGCCAAAATAGAAGGCTACCTAAGCGCTTAGTGTACTGACACAGCCTAGCCTGCTACTTAGTAAGGTAGTATCCATGTAGGTTAGGACGCATCCATTACCACTAGGAATAATTGGTCCTAAATATTCGACCTTTTTTTTAGCCTACTAATTAGTACGCAAGTGTTTCGGACGCGGCCAAGGTGAGTTCTTAGGCTCTCCGTTCACTCACCTGAGTCAGTATCACCTGGCGGTGAATCATGCTCCGAAAGCAGAGCTCCTCAGTCTCTGGAGGCCATGTTACTCCGTGAAACTGTCACACATCCCCCAGAAGCGCCCCGCTCTGCACCGCGCTAGCCTCCTGTGCTAATGTGCTGATGGAGGGATGCTACATCCTCCTCTCCTTGTTTCCTGGGTACCAGCGCTCCGCCACAAATGGATGCTTGTGTCATTCTCTCCGAGCTGCGCCCGCCTCTACGCCAGGACGCTGGTTGCCAGATTGCACTGTTTTGGCTTTGATTTTCCGCCTGAGTCACTCAAGCGCTATTCTCTCGACTGACTATAAACCAGGCCTCACGTCAAGGACAAAAAAAAATGTTTTTTCCGTAGTTATTTTCACGGTTCTAGGTTTCTATTCCTTGACTACCCCGTTTGAGGGTTTTCCTGCTGTACATAAGACTCACTTCGAGTCGGATCAGGCTAAGCTGATTAGTTAAATTGGGTGTCGAGAACTTGTGCCGTAGAGGTTTACGCGCTCAGAGAAAACTGTACTTTTCCATGTCAGTGGAGTGGTATCTTTTGGTATACCTTTTGTACCTTTTATTTAGAATGGTGCATTTACAAATTGCACTGATTCATCTTCAGTATGTGCTTTGGGAGCAGATGTGTACCAACAGTTAAGGTGCGGATCACAATCTCGGGGCCCTGTTGGGTCCTTGGGAAAGGCCATTAACTCTACAAGCTCAATCCTATCCACATCAATCCCACATAGGGGTAAGAAAAAGATGCAGATACCCATCACCCAACCATCTTCAGACAAGGTGCGAGGTTAGATCACACCCTGAATGGGACACTAGTCAATCCAAACGCACCATACAGTCGCTAATCCATCTTTTTGGAAACTGGATAACCTGGAGTAAACCTGCACAGGCACTGGGAAAATATTTGAAACTCCATACAGTTTCCACAGTATTCACAAGCAGTACAGGGACCTTGGAGCTGTGAGGTGGCTACCAGTACTATATTCATTCATCTCCGATCCTGGTCAGGGTAATTGGGTTCAGAGCCTATTCCAAGGAACACTAGGTGCAAAGTGAGGACACACTTTGAATGGGACACCAGTTCATCACAGGGCATCAAGCATACACATTTTCATTTACAGCATTTGGCAGACGCCCTTATCCAGAACAACTTACGTTTATCTCATTTGTGTAATTGTCATACAACAACTTTTCTCAAGGGCCACACAATGACATCTTGGCAATTTGAACTAATGACCATCCAATAAGAAGATCAGCATCTTAACCACTGAGCTACTATTGCCTTTTTTGCACCTTAAGGCAATTTAGAGTTGTTAACCCAACTACTGGCGTGTCCTCTGGAAACCTGAGATCCCAGAGGAAATCCACATCGACACTGGGAATGCATTTGGAACCCCACACAAGTGTAATTCGGGTTCAGGACTGAACTGGGCGACTTCGGAGCCATGAGGCAGCAACACCCTACTGGACTCTGTCAGGCAAATAAATTTTGAAAAAAGCAGTTGTTTTGTACTAGCAAACTGACAAAACTATGTCAAACCACAGTGGCTCTGCCATTTTCCCCATCAAGATGTGGGTAAAAACCAGACCAGTGGATGTTGAAACCACAACAATCTGGCAACCATGATGAAACCACCCCAGCAGCGCGCGCGTAAACAGGTCTGTGATGGGTGACACAAGCAGTCAGTAACACATGTCCAAGCTGAATATTAAGGTCATAAAATCTGTTTTTCCTGCCTACATACAGCCATACAGTTGTTACTATTAGACATTTGAGATGAGGTTATGGTCAAAAAAGGTAACCAAGTAACCTTTTCCTAAATAGTATGACATAGAAAATAACATTGCAGAATATCACCCCACTAAACTAAACCAAGCTTACATGCTATTAAACTTATTCAGGATGGATGTGTGCGGTTTCGTGCTTAGCCTAAATGTCACTGGAAAGGTTGAAAAAAAAGAAGAAGAAAAAAAAACAATCCTTCAATTCAAAACAGACTCTGAGTTCAAAAAAGGTTGTTAACTAGCGCCACCTGTAGGTATAATTTAAGCCTGTAATTTAATCACGCAACTACTGTTATTTGCAATCACATCTAAGATCTAATTAAGCCTTGGACTTGGACCTTGGACTAAAAATTAGAGCGACCTTGGACTAAGATAAGTAGAGGTACCATAGATTGTCACATGACACGCCTCTGAATTCAACCTGTTTGTCTCTTGAACTGTGTGAACTCATCTCAGCAACAATACCTCATATTTACAAGACGTCCTTGCTGACAATGGCTGTTAAATAAGTAATAGTGCTAAGCTTTTCAGCACAGAAAATGCAAATATGCCAAATAGGCACAATGTGGTTAGCTTGCATCCATGCTAATGACATAACGACATTATATAAAGATTCATTCATCCATCCATTCATTATCTCTACCACTTACCCATTAATGGTCATGGGGAAGCTGGAGCCAATCCCAGCTGACGTCGTGCGAGAGGCGGGGTACACCCTGGACAGGTCGCCAGTCTATCGCAGGGCTAACGCAGAGATGGACAACTATTCACACTCACATTCACACCTATGGGCTAATTTAGAGCAGCCAGTTGACCTAATCTGCATGTTTTTGGACTGAGGGAGGAAACTGGAGCACCCTGAGGAAACCAAGACAGGCACAGGGAGAACGTGCAAACTCCACACAGAAAGGCCCCAGTCGGCCGGCAGGTTCGAACCTTGTTGCTGTGAGGTGACAGTCTGTAATTTATGTAATTTAAGTTCAGTGTTGAACTTTTATCAGTCGTTTTCAAAATATCAGTAAAAATGAAAAAAAATGAGAGAATGTACTGTCACATGATCTTCAGAGAATTCAGATGAACGTCTTGGTGAACATCTTTCTACATAATTCATAAAGATGAATGTGATCAGATTTAACTGGTTTGGGTGAAGGTTGTGAGACACGAAAATACACAGAAATGCATAGGTCCATTCATGGACACTTCGCAGGGCCCCATACACACATTCACACTTTAATTGTAATTCAGATTTTACTTGATACATTTTACCTTGTCAGCGTATACATATCTTTTGCTTTTGTCCCTGCAAAAGTTTTTACAAAAGTATTACAATAGTTTTTACTTGTTATTACAATATGCTATTTATTTATTTATTTATTATTTTTTTTTTAAAGAAAATTTCCTACTTTAGACCTTTTAACTATTTTTTCGTGTATACTTACATATATAATTTTATACATCTTTTGTTTGTTTACAATAATATTTTCCACCCAGTTAGTATTTAGTAGTTAAAATTACTTACATTTTTAGTTTTTTATTTTTATTTAATAATTTTTTATTATTTAAACTTAGTAATTTAAACCACATTCTGTGGCATCGATCAAGGAAGTCGGTTAAGGCTTTAAAAATATCTTTGTGGTGTTGTTCTTGTTGTATCAAGACAGTTTGCATGTTCCGCTGATCAAATGTAGCATGTGAAAGTCTCCGGATATTAAGGTGGAGTTTGTTTGACAACTTGCCACCACTGATATGAAAATCATGCTAATGCATTACTAACACTGAGATTATTTCACAGAAAACTACACAAAGGACTTTTCAAGTGAAATGAAAGGTAATAAAATAGCACGAGTAACGTGTTAAAGCCCTCGGCTGTTACTTCAGGAAGGTGTGGTTAACAGTTTGCCAGCTCTGCTTCTTCACGGGCACGAAATAACACTTGTTTAATCTCGTAAAGTGCTGAATAGATTTAGAGCATTTACAAATATGGTTACGTGATTAACCATATTAAAAAAAACCCCAAACAAAGCTCATTTATTTTACATTTTTAACATGTCCAGAATAATATGAAGAAAAAGAAGAACACTAAACATTGCAGTGGTCCATAAAAATCACTGATTCAGGCATCTGATCTGTAAGAAGCTGCTGATTAACGTACCCGTTACTGTTTCTATAGCAACAACATACACAGAAACCTCTATAGAGGATGTGTCATACAAACACAAACAAATGAGTAATTTGGAGATAGGGGAATTATTTCTTTGAGGAAACATTTATTTTCCATTTTGGGAAGGAGTCTACAGTGCCAGTGCTTCCTAACAATCAGAGGTAAAGCTGTGATGTTTTCCGGCACCTCGCACTGTCAGACTTCAGGACAAAGGGATTGCAGTTGTTCAATAATATAGCATTAAATCTAACTATAAAGAGATGAAAATGAAATGAAAAATGGTTAGTATTGCAAATTGACAAAAAGAGAAATAAAACACTTGGACGCATGCTGTTATTGGAAAATAATCAACTTGGATGTGGTAACAGTAACTCGGACACATCGGACCACATCACGTGCATTATATTATATATACCCATGACAGCCGGCCTTCGAGTGTGTTATTCCTAACTTAATACCAGGATGCATTTAGTTCACCAGGACAAAAGTCTACTTTGAGCAAAAAATACATATGTTTGATGTTTGTAAATCAGCAGTTACTACGCATGATTGAAAAAGACACATCACTAAGATTACAGCTTTGCTTTTATTCATCAGTTGTTTCAGTTACAGCTATCAACATCACAAAAAGAAAAGAAAATCAAACTTATTTCTAAAGACATGTATTGTTAATTTCATGCTACATAGACAGGTTCATGCTACATGTTCATAAGCTGATAAATGCTCCTCGTTTACACAACAGCTACAATTAACCATACAACACCACAAGCACACAGACACAAAAATGGTATTTAACACATATTGCCTAACTTCCTCATATTCTTTCCTTTTTGACTCGTGGTCTATTCTGTATATTCTCACATCAAATTTCAGCACTTTTCTGCTACTTTTAACAAACTTGAGCCCAAAGAGAACATTTCAGCACATTGAAAATGCTCACATTCTTAAAGCCTGCAGCCAGCACCAGTGTGTAAGCTTTATAGCAAAATCTACCACTATTCAGAATTTCAGAACATTTCAATATACAGACATTCAGAACCTCCCAATATTCAGAAGTTCAGAAGCTCCCAGTACCCAAAAGTTCATAATGTCCCAAAATTCAGACTTTCAGAAGCTGCCAATAATTAAAGGTTCATAACCTTTCAATATTCAGAACTTCAGAACCTTCTGATAGTATATAGTTCGGAAACGCCCAATTTTAAGAAGTTCTGAACCTTCCAATATTCGGACGTTCATAAGCTCCCATTATCCAGAAGTTCAAAATATTATAATGTCAGAACCTTATAATATTCAAAAGTTCAACAAAGTCCAATATTCAGAAGTTTAAAATTGCCAAATTCCAAAGTGAAGTTTCATCAGTTAGTAGTACTCAGTATTGCGGCTCCTGAACGATGTGGTCCTGCTGCTTTGAGACGACAGGATGGTGGTCTTCAAACATGGTATGTGCTTAGCTAGAAGTTTCCGGAAATGGCTCTGGAATTTCTTCCCCACAAAGGTGTAGAACACGGGGCTGATGCAGCAGTATAAGTATGCAATGTTACGTGTGACATATTCTGCATAGTCCAGGCCATCGGAGCATGATCTGTCTCCGGAGGACAAGTGAAGTGCCCTGAGGAGGATGACCACATTGTAGGGCGTCCAGCAGATGAAGAATGTGAAGATGATGAAGAAGATGAGCTTGACAGCCCTGCACTTCTCCTGTATGCGTGTGGAGATGATGCGAATGGTGATTCGGGCGTAACAATAGAACACCATCAACAGTGGAAGCAGGAAGAACAGCCCGAACTGCTGGTAGTAACCCATCAGCTGCCATTTGACTATGGTCTGGTAAGAGTAGCCACTTTCTTCACACACCCAGCCGTCCAGTTTGTTGTCCCGTACGTTGTATAGGACCATGTCTTTAAGGCTGGAAAGGAAACTGAGAACCCAGACGATGGAAGACATGGTGAAGGCGTACACCCTCCGGCGGCTCTGGGCGGCTGTGATGGCGTGGACCACAGCCAAGTAGCGGTCAAAGGTCATGAGGGTGAGGAAGAGGATGGAGCTGGAAAAGCCAATTGAGTACAAGCTACCTACCAGCTTGCAGAGCCCAGGGCCGAATATCCACTGGCTGCGGTGGTAGACAGCCCAGAAAGGCAAGGTGGAGGCGAACAGGAGGTCTGAGATGACCAGGTTGAGCAGGAAGATGTTGGTGACCGTACTGAGCTTCTCATACTTGTAGATGATGCACAGAACCAGACCATTTCCCAAAAGGCTCAGCAAGAAGTTCATATAGTAGAATAAAGGGATGTACATCGCACCAAACCGAAGCACGTTGGTCTTCTCGCACAACATCACCGTCTCGTTGAGGATGACATGTTGGGGATCTTCTGTGGTGTTGGACAGGTTGAAAAAATCATACAGATATGCGTCGTCAAAATCCATGCTTTCTCTGAGCGACAACAACAACAAAAAAGAATATCTTTGTTCTAGCACCCCCTCAGCTGCCCGAGGTCTCGGAAATCGGGGTTTGTATCTGTAGCGCAGAGAAACCTGCACGGCCAAGCTGTGAACCTCTCTGTGGCTTTCGCTCAACTGAGACAAGACTTAACACTTCAAGTACTATTAGCAGCGCAGCACCAGAAAGAGGAACTGCACGCAGGCATTTACTGGCAGCTTTTAAATCGGCTTCCTATCCGTCCCATGTAGAGTAAAAACCTATTTCTAATCTGGATGTAGACATAAATATAAATTCATTACTATAAAGCAAGTATTGTACGTTTAGGGATAAAACGTTTATTTGATCACTGTTACATAGAAATGGTTTCAGTTCAAATGTAAACAAGACAGTGAGTATGGAAATGAAAAACACCGAACATCTAGTCAATTAGCAGACATTCTTAAAAAAAAAAACACCTCATGGACAAGACTACAAATAGAACATGTTGCTGATGCATCCAGTTTGAACTCAGGCTCAGCAAAAAAGCTGCTAAAACCATAACAATGGAAGCAGGCTTTCGAGACTGTTCGAACATTCAAAAGATGCAGTAGTCCACACACACACACATACACACACACACACACACACACACACACACACACACACTTTGACAGGATCAGTCACACAATGAATGAGCTTTTTTTTTTTTAAACCAAAAGATATCCTGAGCAGTCTGAGATATCAGCCAACACTTTTATAACAATATATTGTTACAGTCTAGCTGTTGGACTACTTCGCGTCTAATACAGAGGTAGTATTTCAAAAAGCAGTGCAACACCTATGTCTATTTACAATAAAATGCAATTCACGAAAGCGAGCACCAATAAGAGATTGACAGAAATGTGGTTGTGGGAGGAAAATGTTGACTGTGGTCAGGTGACTCAATACAAAACAAGCTTATCTTACAACGAAAAGGTTTGTTGTCCTAGTTTTGTTTTCTAGATACAACGTTCCAAAGACAATATTCCCCTATACAGTTCCAGTCAAAAGTTTGGACACGCCTACTCGTTCATAAGTTTGTTCTTTATTTTGGCTAATTTTCTACATTGTACAACAATACGGAAGACATCAAAACTATGAAATGACACATGGAACATGGACGGAATTATGTGTGTAAAAAAGTGTTAAAATATTGTTCATGCATTTCAAACTATCAAACAGGAAATAGTACATAATAAATAACGAAAATACAGTCAATAGCCCTAATCGACATCTGTAGTAACCACATATTACTGTCTAACCCTAACCCTAATCGCTCAAATAAGTAAAGAGAAACGACAGTTCATTGTTACTTTCAGAAATATAAGTAAAGAAAAACCATTGAATTTGAAGGCGTGTTCAAACTTTTGACTGGAACTGGATGCCACAAAGCAAACGTCTGCATGCTGCTACATTGCATAATCATTATTCTAGCTTCGAACCAAAAGTAGTAGGTTTGACAAGTACTCTCAAGTAAAAACTGCCATGTTCAAACTCTAAGCCCTGTATTTGGGCCTAATACAGAGATTAATAGCAAATAAATCCTAAACACAAGCTAGTACACATGTCACCTCGGACAGTTTGACCTCTGTTTGGGCTCAGGAGCATGGAGGCCCTGAAAAGTCAATACGAAGTGTGGGTTTGCTAAAACTCGGGCCCTTTGTTGAAGTGACCTTGCTGGCCGCCGTAACCCATAAAACAAGAGGAAGGGTCACAAACACCGGCATCTCCTGGAGGACCTAGTTTTCCCGGGATACCAGGTGAGCCAGGTTTCCCAGGAGACCCTGAATGTCCTGGATATCCCTCTCCGTCCAGTCCACGAGGACCTTGCAAACCTGGGAGTAAAAAAAAAAAATGTAGAATGTGTAACAGGAGATTATATCACAGTTACATTCAGAGTTGTTAGCTAGATCACCAGGCAAGTTAAACCTTACAATGTTGTAATGCTAGTTTGCATGGAAACCTAACTATTAGCTAATAAAGTGGTAGGTAAGGTAAACTAATAACATGTAGCGAGCTGGTTAGATTGAATAAGTGCGTGGTCTGGAGTGTGTTATTCCACTTATTCTACATCGATTTGCCAACAATTACAGAGTTTAATTGATTAATGAACGACACGTAGCACATCGTTTTAATATTGTGGCGTTGCTTGAGTAATTTAATCCGTCTAGTTAAAAACTGATTTGTGAGATTCAGAAGTGTGTACAATTATCACAACACTGAGGTTTGTCACATCGCTGTTCGAGCCACAGAAAAACCACCAGCCCCAATATGATGTTCTGGTGTGTCCCCAGCGCCTAGGCTTATGACATCTAAAATGAACAGCGTAATACCTGGTGGGCCAGGTGGACCTGGTAGCCCATAGCGACTCTCTCCTTTGGCACCTTTCATGCCCATTGGCCCAATTTCACCTGTAAAGTGCAGATAAACTGGGCAGTAGATACAAACAGCTGAAATATGCAAAGAGTTTCTGTTTCAATTATGAAGACTGAAAGTACACGAATAGCAGCAGTTCCTCTCATTTTAAATCAACAACTGTTACACAAGGAGAAAAATATCAGTGGCCAAAATTGTTCTGTCTTACTGTACCTTTCGGGCCCATTGGCCCCATTGCCCCCGGTTGTCCTGGGTATCCCTGAGTTCCAGGTCTGCCAGGATAGCCTGGAGTTCCAGTTGGGCCTTGGGGTCCAGGGGGGCCTGGATCACCTGAGGGTCCCTTAATCGTCTCGCACTGCTGGCAGCCTCTGGGGGACATCGTCTGAAGGAGCTGCGGCAGTTGATCTGTTGCGAAAATTACGTTTTGTTAAGTGATTAGAAGTGAAGGTTTTGGCTTATATATTAAGTTGTTTTTTTTAAGTTGCAGCCCTTCATTAGAACCCTCATCAGGAATGATGATTAGTGTACATGGTATTTAAAAAACCTAAGGCTAATCGCAAGACAGAAAACAAACGTGTTGTTATTTGAACAAGTTTAAAGGTTAAGTTTGAAATTTTTTGTCTCATTACTTTTGACACTAGTTTAATTCCATGCATTAACTTCAAGAAAGAGAAAAAAAGCTAATAGCTGCTAAAATCAACCTCAGAGCGTGAAGAGTAACTGACGACGTGGATTATTTTCCTATAACAGCACACCCCCAAGTGTTATTCCTCGCGTAGTGAATAACAGATTAGAGATTTAAAGAACTGAGCAACAAGGAGGAACCTATTGTGATATCTTTGTTGTGTAAGATGCTTTGCACTGATTTGTGGTTTTTCAGATTTGCATTTCTAACAAAAGGTTTCCGAGAAGCAACCCCAATCTGTGACCTTGTCCTGCTTTTATTTACATACAAAACCTTTACCTCGGGATGATCCAAGTGTTCTTGCTGAACTATAACTTGTATGAAAAATTAAGCAATTCGCTGAAACATATGGATTGGGCAACTGTGTCTGTTAAACAGACGTATGGCTTTCCTCTAAAATAGAGAATTGAAAGTGAAGTCGCTTCTTCCACAACTACAGATGTTTCCAGCTCTCTGCTAACTGACAGTGCCGGTCTTTCCAACACTAACCAATGTGCTGATATCACACAAGTAAAGAATGTCACAGACACCTGACCCAAAGGAAAGATACTTATATGCTGCTAGGAGCGGGCTGTGTTGACTTTTTGTGTGGACAGATGTTGGTGTGTGGAAACAGGAACTTACAGTGAGACAGTCACTTGACCACAATGACCATTAGAACTTAGAGTCTTGAAATCTGTTTTAATGAATATATTTAAACAAGCACTTACTCTGCAATACCGATGCACAAATCTTCATCAAGTGTTCTTCTGAAGGCGGCTTCCCCTAAAACACAGATCAGTGGTTAAGGAATTTACAATCAGGAGCAAATCCCTTGGGATAATAGAAAAGAGTTTCTAAAGAAAAGAATTTAGGCCAAGACGTTTAGCGTTGATATTCATCATTCATTCGTTTGTCTTTGTAACCGTTTCATTTTGGTCAGAGTTGTGGAGCCTATTCCAAGAACTTGTGCATGAATCAGGAATACGCTTTGGATGGGACTCCTGTCCGTTACACACACACATCCACACACTCTTTCACACCTAGGGGAAATTTAGGGGATTGAAAACCAGAGAACCCATTGGAAATGCTCTCCGGACCTGCCTGATCCATCCTGATTCCCTACTTCTGGTTGGAGTTCCCATCCCCACTCGCTCCTGCTGAAGATGGTCCCATGTGAACAGCCTTAATATACAACTTAAAAACTGTGAACATGGCTTTGGACTGCTGTTGATGCACAAAGCTTTGCTACGATGGCCTAGGCCTACAATTGCCATGATAACTTTCTGACCTCAGCTGCTATGAACAGTTTTGCACTCAAGTCTCCGTCAGTGAACGGTTGATAACTTCAACAAAATTGACTTCATGTTAAAATTATAATGAATTTCCTGGCTACACAATTGTACTTTTCACCAACACACAGTTATAAAAGGAAGTTATTTGTAATTGCATTATCCGGTGTTACCCAAATGAGAATGGGTTCCTTTTTGACTCTGGTTCCTCTCAAGGTTTCTTCCTCATGATGTTTCAGGGAGTTTTTCCTTGCCACAGACTCCG
Organism: Parauchenoglanis punctatus; assembly: GCA_030068025.1. Classification (NCBI taxonomy): domain Eukaryota; kingdom Metazoa; phylum Chordata; class Actinopteri; order Siluriformes; family Auchenoglanididae; genus Parauchenoglanis; species Parauchenoglanis punctatus. The sequence continues at coordinate 14,400,332 of JAQQZU010000018.1, read as the reverse complement.
CAGACTCGTTCAGTAGGGATACAATTATAAATTCATATGTTTAAAATTTGTAACCAGAATTTGTATTTTTCTGTAAAGCTGCTTTGTGACAAAGACATTGTTAAAAGCTCTATACAAATAAAAATTTAACTGAGTGGAAATCCATGCTGATATGTAGAGTAGAGTAGAGTAAACTAAGCTCAGGAAGGAACCAAGGAACCTGGAGATGTGAGTCTGCAACACTACCTGCTGATTGATTATAATATAAAAAGAAATCAAAATGATTTCAGTCAGGCATGGACAAATCATATATTTATTAGTTAGCCTACTGGGCAAGTACAAGCTCCAATGTTCTGCCTAGTCGCACATTTTGGAAACTAAAGAATATATGAATTCAGGAAAAGACGACTGTCTAACTATAGTCCTTATTGACCTACATTTCATTTTTAATGTTTCGCAATTCTTTTGATTTGGAGATGAATTGTAAAATAAGAGGCACAGTTCTCAATTTTCCATTAAAAAATGGTTAGGGGGTTCAAACTTTCGCACTCAGCTGTATTGTAGCGACATGCTGTTTCCTTAGCAAGTCTGTGTATCACTTCTTTTAAAAATAATAATCACCTGGGGTGATTAACCAGAACATGGTTTGGTGTTCATTGAGTTTTTGTCTGTTCTTCATGAGGAGTGTTCAATCCTGTGATTTGTGCAACACGTACCGGTTTTCCTGGGTAGCCTGGGACACCTGGTTGCCCTGGCAACCCATTGTTTCCTGGAAATCCTCGTGGTCCTGCTGATCCCATTGGACCAATTTCTCCCTTTTTCCCATCATCCCCTCTGATTCCTGCATCTCCAGCTACACCTCGCTGAGACAGAGACACACAAGAGAGAGATCATAAACCACGAGCTAACAAACTTTACAATAATTCTAAGTGTTTGTGAGTAAAATTAATCAAACAATAAACACAATCAGTTTCAGATTGTTTCTGACACCTAAAGTAATTACTGAAAAATTATTCACTCTACAATTTACCACGGTTGGGTCCCTGAGCAAGGCCCTTAACCCTCTCAGCTCAATGTGCGCAGTATCATGGCTGAACCTGCACTCTGACCACAACTTCCTAACAAGCTTGGATATGCAAAGAAAAGAATCGTACATGTAAGCGAATGTACATGTGAAAAAGAAAGGCTTCTTCTTCAAGGTTTTGGTTCTTGTTCTTGGTTTGCTGTGTTTTAGATTTTGAAATTTACCCAATTTCACAATTACAATTTCTTGTGTTATCAAGAAAACAGGGAAATCAAGAAAAAAAAGAAGGGCTGTTGTAAGCATGACATAAAGGACATAGCCTGGAAGTTTGGAAAATTTGCAAACTGCACCTTTAATCACTATGTCTCTGTTTCAAGCACCAAAAATAAGTCAGAAAAGTGGCAGGAACTGAAAAAGCTCCTAGTTTGTGAAGGAAACAGAGTTGTGAAAGTGTCTGCGACTGCTTCAGTATGCATACAAACCTCTCCTTTACTCCCCCTGAGGCCTGGCTCACCCTGCAAAGACCCAGGAACAGAAAGCAAACACACATTCAATCATTTCTTCTACATCTACGGCATAGCATCACATTTCATAACGCTTTAATAATTTCATTTGTATGACATCCTGCTGAAATGAAGTTAATAATATAATTATTGTTATCTATATTATTTTCATGAGTTTATTATATGTTACGTACAGGTTTTCCAGGGTGGCCAGGTGTTCCCTCTCTGCCTTTCTCTCCCTGGAAAGAGAAAAGCGAGGCATGTTAGTGTCAAGGAATGTATGTCATTCCTCAACAGATATCCCGGTCTGCACAAGGACATGGGTGCAAGTGTGTGTGTGTGTGTGTGTGTGTGTGCGCATAAGGGCATGTACTGTGGTTGAGAGAGATGACAAGTTTCCGTTTATTGTTGGAGAAACGCTGTGTTTCAGAGAAACTGTGAGTCATGTCCCCTTCTTTAGTAGTACTGTAACAACGAAGCTGTTTTAAATTTTTTAGTCACTGCATTTCTATATGCATCTCATTCCTCTAATCATTACTGCAAACTGTACTGTCAAAGACAACCAAAAAAATATCATGCTGCTGTTGAATGCTCAATTCTGATTGGGCAGAAGGTGGTGATTAATATTCTATAACAGCAGCTCTGACGGGCGCTTTTTCAAATATATTATGGTTTCTATTGTAAGGACTTACACGGGAACTTGTACGGTACATGCTCCACATAAACAGATTAAATGTGTGTAAAAGTCTTCAGGATGGACTTTATCAGAGCTTTCTGGTTTCTCTGTAACCTGACAAGCTAACTTATTAATCTTATTAACTAATACTATACTAGTACTTATACTAATCTTATTGACTTCAAGTGAGAGAGAGAGTAGAAGAAGTGAGTGTAAACGATAACTTGTTTCTTGGATGATCCACACGTTACCCGTAGCCATAAACGGTTAAAAAGTACATGTAATTCCGTAATTAATATAAAATGTAATCGTTATCAAATTGCCATGTTAATAGAGGACTAAAATATTTTAAACAGTGGCTCCACTTTGCTCTATCCGATTGCTGATTATTTTCCAATAACAGTAGTGTTACGTAAATGTTTTACATAGCAACCTCCATCTGTCTCATGCTCATTGTTTTCATCTCTGTCTGTCTCTCGGCGCAAGCAGAAAGAGCTGACGAAGCTCAGCACGTTCTGTTCACACCATCCACCGCAAAGAGACTAAACAGTCTCTATACTAATACACACAGCAGGAAAATAAATGTCATAGTCCATCACCCTCCACTGATCTGCAGTACCTGACTTCCTTTTGGACCAGGCTCTCCGGATTCCCCCTGTAAACGGTAAGTGGTGCACACAATTAAGGACTGTGATGTGACATTCTAGCGCTGAACTAATCTCAGAATGAATACTGATTGAAAACTGCATGTATGCGATTTGGCAGCATTACAAATGAGTCACACCTTGTGCCCTTTTAAACCTGGTAGACCCATGATGCCTTGAGGCCCTGGAACTCCAGGTTCGCCCTGTGATCCCTGTGACACACACACACACACACACACACACACACACACAAAATAAGGCACATACAGAAAGTGTATGGACTAAAAATGCAAAGTAAATGTGCATTAAACGGGTGTGACTGGTAGCACTCTGAAAAGTGTGAATATTGTTTCCTCTCTGTCTTTCCTGTACTAAGAAAAAATATATTACACTTAATTTGCCCCTCGTAATCTACAAGCTGCTTTTTGAGACAAACATACAAGTGTGCCTGATACAACTTCAGGAAGTGGGCTGATTTTAGAGAAAGTCTTAATTCCTCAGAAAAATACACAGAATAAAAGACGCAGATATAGACCAGTTCTTATCAGTTTTAGACCCTAAATTAAATCTTTTCCACTAACTCAAGTTTAACACTTTCCTTTGCTGCAGGCTCCAGGCAAAAGAAACGTAGCGTAACCTAAACTAAAAGCAATGACTGATTTGATGAGACAACTATTCCCAAATTTTTTTTTTTTTAAATGACTTGAATCAAACCCTGTGTAAAACCGGTATTGTCCCTGTATATATTAACCCTGATCCTCATCCTGACTGATTTTATTACTATTTTATTTTCACAGTGACTTGTTAGTCGTATCCTTTATTCGGGAATACACTTATTTGAGCTCTCTTTCAAACAGTGCATGGGAGAAATGTCACGCCACCTCACGCATCTATTACCGCTAGAGATTTACATACAAAAAAACATTGCATGTATCAGGGCTTGGACGTGTTCCCATGAGGTCCGTGTACTCGTACTGAGGATGTGGTTATGGTGAGGAGGTGAGGAAATGGCTTCCTATTAACCTTTAAAGGTGGCAAAACAAACATCACAGAAAGAAAAAAAATATTTTACAACCTGTGTGAAACATGTCCAGAGCTAATGAGGCAGTAAGTCTGAGTTCATAATATTAATAGATGATATTTAGCGCATAGTTTATTTATTGTAAGTATTGTATAGTTTAATTAAGTTTAATTATTGTTATGAAGCATTAATTAAGCTCTTATATTGGAAGGCTGGGTAGGTAACTGAAATGGGCCTTTCTGTGTGGAGCTTGTGTTCTCTCCGTGCCTGTGGGGGTTTCCTCCTGGTGCTCTGGTTTTCTCCCACATCCCGAAGACATGCAGATTAGGTCAAATAGCTACACTAAAAAGTCCATAGGTGTAAATGTGAGTGTGAATGGTTGTTTGTTTCTGTGATAGATTGGTGACCTGCCCAGGGTGTACCCCGCTTCTCGCCTGAAGTCAGCTGGGATTGGCTCCAGCTTCCCAGTGACTCTGATGGATAAGCGGTAAAGATAATGGATGGACATTTTATACTTGGAACCCCAGGGTTGGGTTAGTCCCACTTTATATGCTTCATACCTGGATACTTAGATGTAAATTACTGCATACTTACCACTATAATGTAACTACTGATAATATTTGAACACTCTGAACTCTCATTCAACCGCCACCATCCGCTCTTGTAAAGCTTTCAAAATACAGCCCGTTTACGCAGGAAATAAAGATTTTCTTTATTTAGCAGTATCTCTGCGCAGTGGCAATTTTAAAGCTCTTAGAAACAGGATATTGTTTTCACACCTTTCGTGAGGGAAAAACCCCAAATTATGCTGAATAACTCACTTTAGTGCCAGGTGCACCAGGGACGCCGTCCTGACCTCGAGGCCCTGAGTTACCCTGAAAGAACAGTATCATTTATTGAGATCATACCAAAAAATAATAATGCACATATATCAGTTTTGTTGTATCACACACAGAGACGCTCATATTTGCTTTACATTACAATCAAGTACCTTTGGACCAACTGGACCTTCTAGACCGAGCGGTCCCATTGGGCCTGGAGGTCCCTGAAATGAAGTCACTGATTAGTGTTTGTTAAACCGATATATTTTTTGTCTTAGCTGTTTTATGAATCTGTGGGAGAAAATTACACCTAACTAGCAAAATATGTCCCATCACAAAAAACCCACTGCATACAAGAGAGGATTTTTTTTTTTCTCAATGTTTAAAAAAGAATTTCTTTTAAAAGTAGACAAAATAGTGCAAAAGCAAATATAAAAGCAAGCGCCACTATCTCATAGCTAGCTAACATAAACTAGCTTCCGCAGCATCACTCTGTAAAGTTAGTACAGTTAAAACCACAAAAACAAAACAAATAAAAAAAATATAGAGAGAGAGAGAGAGATACTGATGTAACCACTGACTTAAGTCACAAAGAAACAAGAGTCAAACAATATTTGCAAATGTTTACAGTAACAACTTACAGAGCATTAGCAAGCTAGCAAGCACTGTTATTTAGGCTGCTTAGCTAACTCCCTAGGACATTGTCACATTAATTTAACTACCGTAGTGTAAAATTTCATGTAAATTTATCTTTGTCATATTTGTTACATTCTATGTGAAACAACTCGGTATTGCTCTCAAATGTACCAATCTTTGACTCGGTTTAGAGCAAACTAAATAGATATGTAAACTGATACACTGTGAAAGAAGTATACATTTGACTGCATTTGTTGATTTAAAACTGACATGTGACATCAAACACATCAGAAAGCACAACTTCTTAACAAATCCCAGGAAGTGAAACCAAGATGTTGGCAACAATAGCCAACGGCCACTCTAAAAAACTTTTAGTTTTGCTTTTGCTGAAGTCCCCAACCAGGACAAAACACATATCCTATTAATTCATCCGCCATGCACTGAATGCACCCCAATAACCATGCTCAATGTAGTCAACATCAGCCTAGAAGTCACAGTACCTCTGATCAGAACATATGATTATGACATTATGAGTTACAAATTGACATGCAATACTAGAAGACTCCAGCAGGCGGCAGCAGTATCCCATTCAGACTATACAGTTCTCCATCATTTTTTTATACCCTAATCAAACCAGAAAAAAATAACTTTTACTTGTATTTTTTTATACATACCTGAGGTCCTTTTGTTCCCATTGAACCCGGTGACCCTGGCAAGCCTCGTTCACCCTGTTACAGTTTCATGACATGATAAATACTGCGTTCACAAATAGCAACACCACAAAACTGACATGGCCAACTTGCAGAAATAATATTGCTTCACGTAGATCAAGGTAAGCACTGTTCCACTGTACTCGGAAATCAAATATTTCTGACCAGGTACTTTTAACTGTAATCATATGTCATCTGTTTTTGTCCAAAAATGTACTCAGCAGTGTATTTCCAATGTATTACACCACACCAATGCTGAATTCTTAAACCTTATAATGAGATGTTGATTAATTTTCTAAACCAGCAGCTCTGACAATAAATTCCAGCTGCACGCTTTATATTAATGCACTCCATAATACAAAAAAGGATTTGTAAAGTGAAGGCTCCACACAAACAGACTTTAAGTTTTCTGCAAAGAAAAGCTTATTTAGAATTCATGGAAGGTCTCCAGTATGAGCATCTGAGGTAAAGCTGAAATGTTATGTTTTCAGACACAGGAAAGCAATTTGCACTTTCTTGGTAATATGACATACTGTGGGTTTTTTTTTCTAAGGGATAAATATGTTTTGCAGTCATTTCACAACATTAAATCTAACTTTAAACAGATTTTTTAAAAAGTATGATGTGTCATTCTTTAATCGTCCACTATGTAGGATTTAGAGGGATCTGTTAGCAGAAGCGGAGTATAATATTCATAAGTATGTTATCATTAGTGTACCAGTAACTATGAATCGCTGTGTTTTCGTAAGCTTAGAATGAGCCCTTTATATCTACACAGGGAGCGGGTCCATCTCTACAGAGCCGCCATGTTGCTTATTACAGTAGCCCACAAAGGACAAACCTCTAGAGAGCGCCTTCCACGGTTCACGTGAATCCGGAAGGAAGCACCCGAAGGACAACAAAGAAGAAGAAAGGAAGATGAAGAAGAAGAAAGAAGAGGAATCAGTGTTTGCTGGTGCTGGCTTGCAATTTCGAGATCCCAAATTTTGAAAAATTGGAGGATCATACTTATTATTCAGCACGGAGAAAGCATGGGAGTGCTTGGAAGTATGCTACGTGCACCTGACGGCCACCGTATGCTTTAATACACGCTTGGAAAGGGAGGGGCATTCGAGTGGTTGAATCCTACATAGTGGACCTTTAATAAATAAAGATTTGTTAGCATGACATAGTTCTTATAACAGCACACCCTGTCATGTTTTATTCCGTACTTAAATCCTTTATCTGACCACATAGATCGTCAATGGCACAGAAAATATACAGTCCATGTCTAACTCAATACATTTTTACGTCTGGCACTTCTCTAGTTATGTATAATGGAACCCTGAACTGCTGTTATAACAGTTGTCATAGTGAAATATACACATGATTGTTTATAAAGGGAACGCTTAGTAAACTTGTTCTTTCTTGATTTCCGAGTACAATGAAACGCAAGTCATTGCCAGTATTAGGGATGTTTATTATAAACTCTTACTGGAGGTCCAGGAAGCCCCATTTCACCAGGAAGTCCTCTCATGCCCTGAAACATGCAGAGAGCAAAATGCAGCTAAGCTTAAATTCTAGCAACATCTCATGCATAAGCACAAATACAGTTTATACTGAGTAATATAAACATATGCATTAAAAAAGCAGTGGGGAGGGGTGGATCTACTGTGGATCAGAAGGTTGTGAGTTCCTATTCCATCATTTTACCCTGTGGTGGAATTTTAACCTTTAATTACTCAACTCTGTGCTGTGATGGGTTTCTGCCTCATTTCCCCCCAAAAAAGTGTCTCACAAATGAATAAATTGTAGGATACAAAAATGCTACTCAGTAATGGGCTTCTTATGTCTAGTTTTCTGGGTGTTCAGTTTCCCTCAGCCGCTTGTTATTTTGTCTTCTGGCAAATGGACTTCTCCCTCATTAGAGAAGTAATTACACCCAAGAGAGAGTTGATTAAAGATTGGAGGAGAGAGAAAACCTAAACCGGCACAGTCGTTTAGCTGTTCAGGTTGTGTTACTTTCAAAAGCTCTCCCACCCAAACGGCCTCAGGAACACCGAGATGCTAAAGATTTCTTTTTCAAATGAACCGGCTTGTGTTGGCGTAAACAGGAAGTGCCACCCGGGCGAGTTATCGAGTGAATTAGCGCCACACTTTTCAGCAACCAAGCAGAACGTTCCCTCATCCAGACTTTTCCATAAACGAGCAGTGGATCAGAAATCTTTGGTAAGAGAAATAGGAAGCATCTAAAGGAACTTGATGAAGTAGTGCACATCCACGTTCTGGAAATATCCCCCTGCACCTGATTTTTTCCTTAGCATAAATGTTCCACTGGAAGGAAACCAGAACACCCTGAGGTTCACCGCAGGCAGAGCCGAGGGTCTGCATTAACCGCCGGATTAATCACAAAGACTCAAAATAGTGCTCGGGCATGTGACATGAAACGGGTGTCTATCTACCTAAAAGATTCCATAGATCCTGCTTCTCACAAAGAAGCCACAAGAAAAATCTTCATGCAGCCAAAATGTCTCCGCAAGAACCGCCTGCCAAGATGAATAAACGTCAAATCATAGCTGAGACTATTTAAAGCTTTAAATTTATAGCAAAAATATCCTTGCCAAAAACCTTCACTGCTGGTAGGAAGCATGAGAGCATACGTCTGCTGAGAAGTGACATCACACCAAGCTGGTCCATTTAGAGCCCCTAGCCTCAAAGATAGATCACTGGTGGCTTTAGGCTTCTTCAGCTTGATCCACCAGCTTTTGCCTAACATCATTAGCAAAGCTGCGGTCTATTTGTAGTTAGCTAGTAACTACAGGGGCTGATGAGAAGAGATTCATCATTACAGATTGTTACAGGTTGGAACGTGGTCCGATCTCATTTCCACTCGTGCTCCACTCTACAACACAGCAGTGGATTCTGGAAATGGTCACACCATTGTTTGGACTGGAATCAAGCCAAAGAGGGGACTTTAGTAAAACAAATGCCTCTAATGACCTTTAAAGCTGAAATGGGAAATGGTTTGATATGTATGGAAAAGCAACGAACACTGTAGGACAGGAAAGCATAAAAAGAGAACAACAGTCGTGCGTTTGATGACCAATGATAGCAGCAACACCAATGACGATGACGGTGACGGCAATAATGATTACCAGGGGAAAAAAGTTCATAATAGTAACGGAAGGTTAACATACCGGAATACCGTTCTGTCCGTCGCTGCCAGGTTCACCAACATTCCCCTTCTCACCCTGTGACACAAAGACATGGCCACACACTGCATCAGAGAAAACCGTCAACGTAATATCAAACAATTCCATTAATAAACTCATTTACTGATTTATTTTATTTTTATTTTTATTTTTTTTAGGAGAAATGAAGCAACAACAATTTGCGCAATGAACGATTTCAACAGGAGGAAGAGAAATCATTGCTTAAGTCATCATAAAGAAAGAAGTTCTACACGTCAGTACATCTGTACATCATTTAAGCAACCGGCTTACAGAAATACTGACACTATTTCATGCAAAATGCACAGGCACAGTCTCAGATAATAAATAAATAAAGACAAAAACAGTGCAAAAACAATTTTAACATTCAAAAAAAATTTTTTTTTAACCATTTTTGTATTAAATGTATAAAGTAAGGAATAAAACACTTAGGGGCTTTGCTGTTATAGGAAAATAATCAACGGGAGGGTGTGAAGTAGAGGGCCACTACCACTGTTCCATAAACGAAAAGTATTTTTGCAGGTTTATTAATTGTGCAGAATACTTGTTGTGGCAGAACCAACTAGCTAAATCAGCTAGTTAAATACAAAAGCTATCATTAGCTAACAGATGTCTGCTAATGTCACTGATAGCATCGTGAACGGGATGGGAAGCTAACCTTATCAAATTCTCGCAACATGTCGAGTGCTAACATTAGCAAAAACAATCAAACAAAAAAACTGCTGAAGCGCTAATTTAAGCTAACACTATATATATCCAAGATACAACTAAAACTTGCTTAACTTTTTTACTGAATGCTAAGTTTAAAAATGAATTAATCTGGATGTTTTTGTTTAGTAATGTGAATTCAATAAGACACAAACTGAGTTAGTGCAATTATGTCACATTAGCATTTTTTTTTACCCTTAACACCGTTTATTTGCATTTAAAATCTTGCTAACCTATCGAGAGAAATCTTGCATGTCACATGCATAAATGCATAAATGCTCTCCAACACCTCTGCGGTTAATAGATAATGTGTAAGTTTCGGATCACGTATCTACATTTAGGCACGGCGCTCAAGCTTGCTAATCAGCCTTCGACATCTAGGAACTAAGTTACGCTCCTGCTACAACCACACACACCACAGACGACGTGTGTCAGGTTTACTCGTAAAGCAGAGCTCAAAGAGCAGGCCCTTTATGAGGTTCACCACATGCACATGTGCAACATCTTCATGCAACTTCTGCTAAACACACAAGCAACACACCCTGTCATTTAGAAAATAAGAACCCGGTGGAGACCCGAGGCGAGGTTGTAATAGCTGTAAATATTGAGCAAGACAAGTGCTGCTTGTGGCTGGAGAGATCTGACCACAGGGGAGTGTGAGAACTTGGCGGGATATGACTCTGATGATGGAGAAGATAGCACCTCCAAATGAGGTGCTTCCATTTCCTCCAGGCAAATTCCAACAAGTTTACCCCAATCTAAACATTTACAGGTCATATTTCTTCTTCAAAGACTTCTTATCACAATGTTTTTAATGTTTATAGTTAGAAAGGTACAGTATGTATATCCAAATTTTAATGTTACTAGCATAGCAGTTATCACAATCAGCAAAGCAAAACCTTGGACAACAATTTATGTTCAAAATAATCATGTCAGTAATTACACAGGAAAAGTTCTTGGTACTCAGAGTTGGGTTGCGCACATGAGTAAGTGGTTTTTCTGGGTCTGCATTCAGGTTATTAAAAAGACCTGCGTGTAGGTCATGTCTCTGAAGTTTCTTGAAATTGTGCGAGACGGGGTTTTCCAATAACGTTGAAAACCACCTTCATAACAAGCAACTGACTTTAAAGTTGAAAAAATGTGTGGTGGAAGATAAAGATCTTATTTTGTAACACAAAAGCAAGGGAGAATGTAAAAACTATTCAAAAATGACTAATATAATATATATGAATGAGAATATGGAATTTTTTGTGTATATATGTACATTTTTATGTACATACGCTACCAGTCAAAAGTTTGGACGCACCTTCTATTCCAATTTTTTTTCTTTATTTTTATGACTTTAAAAGAGACTGGATAATGATGGACTGTTGTTTCTCTTTACTTAGTTGAGCGG
>JAQQZU010000018.1:14374797-14388760 GCA_030068025.1 Parauchenoglanis punctatus | reverse complement strand
AAAGCAAAAAAAATAAAGAAAAACCTATGAAAAAGAGTAGGGGTGTCCAAACTTTTGACTGGTAGTGTATATATATAAATCCTTTTTAATAATTTTTACAAGGGATGCCAATAATTATGGAGGGCACTATATATATATATACAGACAGTAACTCATGCTCACTCATCAAAAATGTTGAACATGTCTGATTATGATGCTGTTTCTTGTGTACACAGAAAAAAGCTAACCAGGCTTTAAAGGGACAGTACTTTTAATTAATTAATAGTGCCATGTTTATTTGATTAATATTGCCCTCGAATGGCATTCCATATAGTTTGAGTGTATTTACATAAACATAAATTTCAAATTACGCCCATAACATTTCAGTGTGAAATATTGTGGATATTTAGCATAATGATCTACTGAGGATACTTCAGCAATAATCTGGATATAGCTAATATTAGCCTATAATGCTCAAACTTGCTAGTAACTGAATGTGGATTCAGTATTGGTTCCAAATATCCATATCTTTGAGCAACATGAGGATGATAAAGATTTCACCACATGAGGCCATTTCACCACATCAAACTGTCACTTTACCAGCCTAATAGAAGTCCCGGCCCTGATGTACATATCCTGATATAGATCTCACTGAGCTAAAGAAAGCTTTTCAACACTTTAAGATTAACCCATATATAATTACAGCTTAAACCTGGAAAGCAGGAAAATACGCTACATTTTTACTTGCTATAAATGAAAGCAAAAATGTCGCTCTAGAAATTACATGCGCGAGTATAGCACGCACGTGTCCTAATTGGAAAGCGAGTAGGAACTTTGAGGCAGTCTGTTATTAAGATCTAAAATACGCTACGCCCATGACAGCCAGGCACAGAGATATCTCTAAGATTCGTCATTTCACTCTCTTTTCCCTGAGTGCCAAATTACAAGCCACATGACGCTGAAACCTTGGGGGAGGCTTCAAGGAGACCCTCCTTTCCAACGAGACGCTAGTCTGTGGTCATATATATATCGCCTATGCTCGAAAATAGCATATCGGTATTCCTGGCTACATGTGTGTGCAATGTGTCAGAGTGGCACGTGAGGGAGATTACCTGGGGGAGAAAGAATCCTGTCACATTTACTGTATGTGCAAAATCAGCAACAAACATGTTTACTACAATCTAAATATTTGTATCACATTGCTTCACAACATTTCTTAATATCTTAATAGTGTGTTTTGGTTTTATTTGGCACTACCATAGTTTGAATGGTATGTCCATCATACTTTGACATTTATGACGAGTTTAAATATATTATTTTAACATTTAAAAAATAATAATCAGCAACATAAAACATTGTCAGCGAATTAAGGTCAAAGTGACTTCGGTAATCATGTTCAGAATCAGGTTGCGCACCTGCTTGAGTCAATTTTCTGCTTTTCCTATTCTGATTATTAAGATGGAGAGCTACAAACACCAATCACAAAGGCAATGAGTACTACAAATAATAGTAGTGAGCGCTAATAACGGTGTTAAAAAGAGTAGAACTGTGTAGCTATAGCTGTATCGCACTGTTTTACTGAGCTACATTTATACTCTAGTTGATGATTTATTAGGTATCAGGAGTTAACAGGAAGTAACTTCTTGTTCCACATCATTAGGTGCACCTCATGTATAGACAGATAAAAAGTATGACCTGTCATTCATTAAAAATAAATAAATAAAGGTTAATAATTACTGGCAAACCGCTGGTATACGAGGAATACAGCACTGTAATCAATCAGTTTTGCAACTCTCCTGTAATCTGGAAAAACCTAGGAAGTCAACTTTGCCTTCAATGCACTTGCTAGGTTCTTTAAGTTTACCGGAGAACTCCACAGCACCCTATCGTTGAATATTCTCCTATAACAGCTTCTTCTTCTTTTGGCCAATAAACCTAATTCACCTGTTTTTGGAACGTGGGAGGAAACCGGAGATATAAACTGCACACTCCAGTATTCTCCTATAACAGCACACCTCAGTATTTAGCTAGTACTCAACAGTAATTGTGGACTTACAAAGTGGCACCTGATATGAATGCATATACTGTGTAGTACAGTGTGTACCTAATAAAATGGCATACCTGCTCTAGACAGCGCTACTAAACACCCTTTCATTGCTGTGAAAAAAACAAGCATATGCAACCTTAAGCCTTTGATAGTCAGAGACCTCACACAAAGCACACAGTACTCCAACACAACGTGGAGTAATTGCACCCTGTTGCCTCTAAAATCATTTCCACGCACAGAATCCAGAGCACCAATTACGCAGCGTTTTACAAGACTGCACCTTAGCTGCAGTCTTGCGAGTGTCCCGTGAGGAATTTTTTACGCAAGGAAATCCTGCAACGTACTGTTTAACACGATGATGCGAACGGAATTGTACAAACACAGGAGCAAGCTTCTGAGGACAGGGCGGTTGGTTTTACTGGCCTTGAGCATATTCGTCCGAACCCTGTGATTACGAAGCTTTTTCAGTGACGACCGTTCCAGCCGGGCCCCTGCAAACCCAGCCCGGGTCGAGCATCTTTTATCCACTGTGCCACATCAAACCGTACCGTGGTTAGCTAATCAGCCGCTACGGCCGGCAACATGGTGACGGGAAGCCAGGAGGAGAGATGTGGTGGGGTTTCTGATCTAGGACGGGAAGCCAAAATGGGAAGGTGCAGGGAGAGGGTGGAGGAACAGCCACATGAGACATGTGGAAAGAAGACAAGATCAGCCTACTGATCCTCACTTCTCATTCCATTCACCACTTGTGTATTGTTTACTCAAGTGTTTTTAAATGGTTTCGCCTGGCTGACACAAACCAGTCACTGGGACTTTAAAAAAAAAAAGGTTTTGGACACCCTGTATTAACATTTTGGTTGAAGAAACAGGCTCGAGTTAAATACTGTAGAGATAGAAAAAGATCTACATAAGAATCGAATAATCCACTTTGGAACACAACAACGACATATGTTCATCAATGACTTTGTGATGTGATACATCATATAAACACCCATTTAACTAACTAACTACCGCTCCACGCATTATTATTACATCATGTTAGCTACCACTTTTTAGCCTAGTCAGTAAGCTGGATCTAGATCACTGCAATGAGGTTCTTGTACCTAATATATTTGTATTACAGTTGATATTAGCACGATATAAAACAAAATCTCAGCTTACAGTACCAGTGTCTTTAATAAAGCACTTACTCAGAGTGCCATTAGGATTAGATAAGAGTGAGAGTGAGACTGGATGATGAAGAAGTCCTTAAATCCAAAGATTTGTGAATTTCAGTTTTTACATTTTTATCCCCCTTATTTCATTGCCAACAGCGGTTAAACCATAAAGTATGTGTTCAGCTTTTGAGTGGCAGCTCAAAACATTTCTGAATAGTAAGGCCAACTTTTCTGCTAAAAATATTCAGCTCAGGATAAAGACTGAGCTTTCCTCTCTACTATGCAGGATTTTTTTTTTCTCATTTAGTGAAAAAAAGGGGAAAAAAAGCACAAAAAAGGTCACGTCGTCTAACAAGACCCATATCAAGTGATCAAAAAATCATTAACCATTAAGCTTTGGTGTGCAATTTAATAAAAATCCATTTACTAGTAAGTCTGCACAACTTAATGAGGCAGTAAATGGAAGGATCTTAATTTTCACTACGCACGCAGGGCGAGATGGAGTTCTCCTCGACACAGATGCTGCAACAGATGCAAGGAGTCGAAAATAGATTTGGGTGAAAGACGCCACATGTGCAACTTAAATACGGCCATTCACGTCAAGCTTGTTATAATCTCAAAACACCCGCCTACTCCGATGGCCACTCTTAGTTGATGTGCTTATTTTTACTCAAAACAAGCATAACTAAAAAAAATCTTTGAAGGTTAAAATCTTTTTTTGGGCTTTAGCAAATGAACAGCCAGCCCTCTGTCGATGTTTTGACTTTGAACATACATTTAGCAAAGTGTAGCAAACTAGGCCTGAACACATAACAGTCATCTTCCTAGCACACTCTAGGAATTGGATGTTCTTTGTTTACATGACTAACAGCAATATATCTAGGTCCTGTTGCCGAACAGCTCGAGAATGTCTGAGAGGACGAGGAAAAAGAGCAACCGCAAATATGCTCGAAGAGCCTAAAATAAACCTGCATAGTCCTTCCTAAGAGAGCTACTCATGTGACATTCAGTAACTACAAGAAGCGAATTATGTCAGAAGATCTGTCACTTGTTTGTAATACAAAGACATTCTAGTATAGTGAGGATTGATGTGTGTAGTCTAGTAAGAATAGTAATCACTGTGAAGAAAACAAGTTATTTGTATCCTGTGTTTAGAGATATTGCAGTACCTTGAGTCCAGCTTGTCCTGGAAGTCCATCATTTCCAGGTATCCCAGGCTCCCCCTACATAGAAAACATGGTTAATTGATGCTTACAAGCACCTTTAAAAACAGCGTTTTTATCCTATTTACATACCACTGAATGTTAAAAATAATCTGTGTAGAAAAATTTTAAATATATTGTAATGCCTAAGAGTGTACATAAATGGGTGAGATCATGTCTACACCTGATAAAAAAAAATCAGGATAAAAAAATATACAAGAACATAATAAATAATAAATAAATATGAACAACCATATGTAAATCATAGAAACCATGGTAAGACCATAGTAGTCTTGGTGTAATCATATCTAAACTATAGTAGCCATGGCAAAACCATGTGTAAACCACAGTAGTCTTGATAAAATCAGAGGTAAACCACAGTAGTCTTGATAAAACCAGAGGTAAATGATAATCACCATGTTAAAACCATAGTTAAACCAAAGTAATCCTGGAAGACCCTAGGTAAACCAAAATAGCCATGGTAAAACCACAGTTAAACCATAGTATGCATGGTAAAACCATAGTTAAACCATTGTAGTCATGGTAAAACCACAGTTAAACCATAGTATCCATGGTAAAACCATAGTTAAACCATTGTAGTCATGGTAAAACCACAGTTAAACCATAGTATGCATGGTAAAACCATAGTTAAACCATTGTAGTCATGGTAAAACTACAGTTAAACCAAAGTTACAAAGGTAAAACTATAGTTAACTACATAAGCAATGGGAAAATGGCAGATTGCCAAATGACAATATATATACTGTACAACCAAAACTAGCCATCCAAAAGGAACTGACCTTTTAAAAATCAGGTTTTTGAGTTCAGAAAATGACTCACCTGTGGTCCAGGTTTCCCTGGAGGTCCTATTTCCCCTTGCTGCCATGGGATTCCCTGCGAGTTAACACACTGAGATCAATGAGAGTAGAATAACATTTGCTCCGAAGTACATGATGTATAAAATCTTACCTTACTTGCTTCTACTCCGTAATCATTCCATTTTGAGAGTCCAGGGCCCTAAAGAAGAAGAATAATCAAAGCACTGTTTGTCAAATGGTATATATGCTAAGTAGCAATCAATATCATACTTTTTCAGAGCCTAAGGTACCTAGTGCCTGAAGCTAATGATTTATTTTGCTAGCACATTAAGATATTAAGTTTTATAAGGTGATAAGTTACAGTGTGATAACACTTCCTCAGATGTCTTGGTAAATGGCTAAAAGACTTCTTACAGCTGACTGTAATTACACTTCACATCAATTTCTCTAGTTTCCTGCGTACTGAGAAATGTCAGCATTGTGTAACAACCTTTGTCTTTGAGATTCTGATGCTGTGAATGCTGCAAAAATCTTTATCATGTAACAGTGAATATCTAATGACTTGGATTACCTACACATTTGTCTGGCCAGAATGATGTTTGTAAAATAACTTTTTGTAAATGTTTGTAATAAATGTTTGCATAAAGGTTTGTAAAAACTAACGTTGACACTCAAAACTGTGCTCAGCTCACTCATTTAGTTATATCAGTTCACAAGTCTCATACTTGGAATGAAAATTGACTTTGTTTATGAGTGTGATATTGGCGTGAGAGATTTTGCTTTTGCTAATGCAAAAAGAAACACCCCACATGGACTATATGGTATAACAAATGCTTCTTCTGGAAATCTGTATAAATGTAGTATCAGTGGTATTTTTTGAGAATTAAGATTAGCCTTACTGTTGGGCCTGGAGGGCCTGGCCGGCCTGGTGGCCCTTGGATTCCAATGTCACCCTATGAAATAAGGTGTACATCATAATCAGAGAAATGTATGACAAATATTGATAAAGTGTATAATAATCATCAAAGTTATGTTTTAAATCTGTTGGCTAAAAAAAAAATCTATGTGTTTCTTCTTAGTATAGGTACACTGCTAAATAAAAGCTGTAACATGGCTAATGTGGGCAGCTTAGGCTAATTTTAAAGAGTGATTATATGACTTACTTTGGCACCAGCCAGCCCTCTTTCCCCCTTTTGTCCTGGTTGACCTGCTTCGCCCTGGAAATGGAGAAGGAAGATTAAAGCATTAAATAGAGAAAAGTAAAAATGAAGGCTCATTATAAATGAAGGCTAACAGACACAACAGAGTATTTTATAATATCTATTTGCTTTCATACATTATTATCAGTGTTAGCTGATTTTTTTGGCCTTGACCATGAAATGAATTGTCTTTTTTAGATTACATCACTCACTTGCTCACCGTCTCTTCCAGGCTGCCCAGGTTGACCCCTCTCTCCCTGCTTTCCCTTAACACAGATAGACCATGTGATGCAGATCCAAAATTTATTTAAGCTTTATTTAATTTGATTCTCCACCATCCACTAGTATTACAATGTTAAAATGATGGGCCACTTTATATACACTATTAGTAATGGCGATTACAGTTTTGAGTCTTTTCATTTTGTTTGGCTCGAGTCATTTGAGTCCGATCAGTAAACCGATCCATTCCTATTCTTGCATTCATCTGTTCAGCAACAAACAGCTTGAGTAATGTAAAATAGCTAATAACCATTGCTGTTTTGTTTTATTTTATAAGATACTTGTATGTCTACATTATTATCAGAGACATCCAGCCTAGCTCAATCTACTAATAATACACTGCATTTCTAAAAAATGTCAGGCTTGGACTAAATGGAACAGGATTCTGGAGCAGGATTCACTGAACCAAAATGACCAAAATGATTCACCGATTCAGAATGTGAAAACATGACATAAATGAGCCACTCACAGGTTTTCCATCTGGGCCAGGAGGTCCCTCTCGACCCTTCTCTCCCCTGAAGCCCTGTGTTTAGAGCAGACGAAGTAAAAATCAGATCAGATTTTCTGAACTATACAATGAATTTATTAATCTATCCATTCAGCTGTCCATCCATTAATTAATGTCTCACCATTGGTCCAGGTAGGCCTGGTGGGCCAGGTTTACCACTGGGGCAATCACAGCCCTCCACAGGACGAGAACGTTCAGCATGACACTAAAAAAGTGGTGACATGGATTTTAAAACAATCCAAAATCATAAATTACTCCTTATAAAATTTATATATATATATACGTAGACTGGAGGCTCACCCTGTCATCCTCCTGTAAAAATACATAAGGAGACGTTAGAAAGCGAAGGAAATTGTAGGTGCTAATCTCTGTAGGAAAACATTGAGCATGATCTTACCACGGTATAGATCTCACATGCTGTCTCTCGCTCACTCTGCAGAGGGTCACAGTAGAGCCGCAGCTTCTGCAAGACGATCTAAACAGGAGACATACATACTGTAAGCTTAGCTTAAAGGCTAATGGAGCTAACAATCAATGAAAGCAGGGCATGGAAGTACAAGCTGATATCGATTGACTTGGCTACCTCTTTAGCAGTTTTGTTTAATCTGATCTCCTGTTCTTGGATCCACCTGACCTCCATCAGCTAACTATTAAGTCCTTAAGATGTAAGAAAAACTTTAACCCAGGACAGAGGGTCCCTTGGACTGGAGCTGAGGACCCTTGGTTTAAACCTATAGCATGTTATTAATTAGGGGCTACCTTATTAATGAACGTGGAGGGGAAAAAATCAGTTGACTGATGATTGCTAATTATGAATAAGTTATAGTAGCCAGATAGCTGCCCCTGGAATACATAGTAAATCCATTTGGTCTAGCTCCATTTGGATAAACGATTTGGTTAGCACATAGATATTTGTGGTTTTCTAAAGCTGCTACTGAATAAAATATTCACAGAACCACCTACAGGCACAGTGGTTTCTATGTTGACTTTTTTGCCCACTTGTGTCTTCCCATTGATGTAGATGGGGACAACTTCATCCAAGAGCTGCTCCTCGACATATGCATCATCTACAAAACAGGTGACACGTTTGGGCCTCACCAACAATTTCAGCTGGTGCCAGTCTGTGTCAAAGAGCCTCTTCGGTGGGTAGAACACAAGAGTGAGTTGAGATGCATACCAGGTCACATAAAACAGGTGCTTAGGTGTTTTTGTGAAATCTGACAGACCTTGATGCCTCGATCATTAAATATGACAGTCTGCTCTTTCTTCATTGTCCTTGTACTGGTAAAGGTGACCGACTTGTCTAGGCCATTCAAGGTCACTGCGACTTGCCTGACACCTTCTTCAGACAGCACCCTCCAGAGGTCAAACTTCATGCGGTGGACTGGGTTCTTCACCCGCAGAGTGGCCACAAACACATACGAAGGAGGCAGGCCTTCTGGAAAGATCTCTCTGTGAAATAATCAGATGCATCAAATATGGAGGTCAAAGTAAAAAATTTGAGTCAATATGGATAAGTAGATTAATCTGCATTAACCATAGTTAGATAAATCTACAAGGTGAGTATGCTGGCTGTTACCTGGTGCTGCGAGTAAGGTTCAAGCGAGGGTTGAGGAGGTAACCACCTTCTGATATGAGGGATCCCTGGACCTTTTTAGCCAATACCTCGATCCCCATCATACTCATCAAGTCAAAGCCCTTCTGCCCATTGACAGTACCAGGGATCCTCACAGGACACACCGACTCTGGGAATGAGATTAGTTACTTCTAGTTCAGTGGTAACTTAGAAAAAGAATGATGTATATTTGTCATCTATACATTACAGTACAATTAAATACATTTCTTTGCATATCCTAGGAATGTGTGGGTCAGAACACAGGGTTGGCCATGATAGAGCTCCCCTGGAGCTAATGGGGTTAAGGGCTTAATATTGGCAGTTTTTCAACACTGGGGATTGATCTCATGACATTCTACGCAGTAACTCAGAGTCTTAACCAATGAGCCATCACTGCCCTTGTATTTGGTGCTCCTGATCACCTAAAATATCGATCACCTAAAACAGCTTCTCAATCCAGTCCTCAAGGAATAAAACTCAAAATCAGAAGAAAGAATTGAAAAGTGTTAAAATACTATAATTTGAAATGAATTATCTTCACTGTGCTGTTAAAGTTATTAAGGTAATTATTGCACTGCATGAAGATATGTGGCAACATAAGGACACAAAATAAAAATCATTCACCATCAGTCTTTCATCATCCTCTCCATCCAAACACACATCCCTAAACAGTGTTTGAGGAGGGTACCATCATTTCCAAATCATCCTCAATAGCTCATCCTCACGATTAGATGGTGTCAGGCCTCAGTATCCCTTGAAGCCAGAAACGACCCAATTGTTGGTTGTCTCGCTCAGAAATGATGCAGTGGAGCTTGACTCACCCTCACAGAGTTTCTGCTCCATCACATCTCTTATATTCCCAATGGAGGTGTAGTCCTCCACATGCAGCACATAAGTAGAAGAAGGCTTGTTGGCCATGGACACCAGCTCAGCATTGGTGATCTCATCCCCCACGCCCACAGCAAACAGAACAATGTTCTGTGCTTTGGCCTCCATAGATGGATCCACCACATCATCTTGTGACCGGCCATCTGTCAGAACCACAGCAATGCGGTTCCTCGTGGTCTTTGTGGTGTGGTTGAGCACAGAGAACACGTGGTCAGTGGCAAACTTAATGGCACGGCCTGTCTGGGTTTTGCCACCAAGGTAGGAGATTGCAGCAATGTCCCTCAGAAGGGTCTGAGTGTCCTGGTGCGTCCCAAGAGGGATCTCCAGGCGTGGCGTATCGCTGTACTGGACCACAGCCACCTGAGTGTGTCGGGAGCTCACATCAAAGCCACTGGTGATGTTGATGAGCCAGCGCTTGGCTGTGTTGAAGTCTGCAATACCAAGACTTGACGAGCCATCAATGATATACACCAAGTCATTGGATGTGGTGCTACAACCTGCAAGCCCAGGAAAACCTTTGACAACAGGTATGTATGTACAGTGCAATAGGTTTCCAAAGAAGATCAGGGCAAATTAAAGAAGCAAAGCATACTCTCAAGGCACATACCAATAGTGCAAAAATTAAATAGAGAATTTCACTAAAATGTAAACATAGCAGTAATGTGGACATTGCCATAGCCGTTGGTCAAGGTTGGTAAGTTCAAAGTTGGTAAGAAAGTGTAGCAAAGGAAAACAACATAGTAACAAACCAGCTTGACTGTCCTCCTGATCATGTCCTTTGGTGTGGGTCAGGAATAGACATACAATTAGTGATCCCAAATAACATTTCCTCATTATAGGTCAACAGGGCATCAAAACTGAGTCTGGCAAAAGAGAAGAATTCCTGCATTTAAAAGGATAGATATGAGTCATGAACTGGTATTACCTCCAAAGATCAGTCAGTAAAACCGTGTAAAAATAAGATGATATATTCATCAATATGGAAATGGAAATTGAGATGAATCCCTACATTAAAAATGGTAATCAGCAGTATCTCAGGAAGCCCCAGACAGACGGCCCCTAATTGTGCTCTCTCCAGGAATTCAGTACACCTCTACCAGGTGTGCTGTTTTGCTTGGTTTGCGTATCCTAGAAGCTGGGAGAGAACAGAAATGTAGCTTCTTTGAAGTGTTTACATACTACTTCCTTTATTGCTAACTCATCACTACTTTTATGCACCCTTGAGAAACTCATTGAGAACTGCAACTCATTTTCAGAGATAAATTAAGCTTAGCAGTAAACACACGTTACTCACCTCTTGTTAGGACTCTGAGATCACTGCAACTTCCCAGAACAGTAACTAAAAGATTAGACCAGCTGTGCTCATCATGAACACAAGTCACTGTGCAGACGTGCAGTGGGATGGAAGGAGGGATGCAGGAGAGTGTTTATAGCTACACAGACAGTGACGTATAACCTCAGTACACTGAATGAGAGGGTGAGAGGGCTCCAAAAGAGCGAGAGAGGCAGAGAGAGAGGAAGGGAGGAGTGTATGTTCAGCCCCTCCACAAAAACCACCTTCAAAGAAAATTTAAATGGCTACACGCTTTCAAGACACAAATAGTACAACCAACACGGCCTACTGTCGTCGACCGTTTAATTATTTGGTGCAGCCTATTAAGATTAGGACTGCCTTAGGAGCTGTTTTTACTCCACAGAAAAGGACAATGGTCTTGTTCTTCTCCAGACATGCAGTTGGTCTCCAACAAAATATTTGCCCAAGTTTAGGCTAAATACATTAACACAGATGTCGGCTACTTACATTTACTCAAGGTAAGCGTTAAAATCTAATAACCGCTTCCATGCATTCAGCCAGCAGGGTTCTGAATGAAAAGGTATGTTTACAGGATAAGGTGCAGACAGGATGGATCTGGATAAAACAGTCAGCATAAACCACAAACGGGAGACGAGGTGGGCTTCTCAAACTGTGAAGTGCTATTTAAAACAGTCCCCTGTGTGTTTATTTACACATCCACAGACCTGCGCTCAAATCTTCTGTTCAAACACAGCTATATTGGCACGGCTATTTTGAATCAAAGGTGGGCTTACTGGTGGCGTAACCAAACTCTAAAACGTTCAGGTCAGAAGCTGAGACAGAGGTAGATGAGGCATTTAAGGCAAAGGTTTTCATCCAGGGGTCTAGGGACAGCAGGAGGGCTGAGATTTCAAACTTTTTATTACAGTGGGGGAAATAGCAACCGACTCGTATCAGAGTTACTATATTTATTGAGTTTTATTTAATAGCTAATTTGATTGGTCACTTGAATGTAATGCCCAATTTTCACTCAAAAAGAAGTAGACTTACAAATAATGTCGATTTGTATCTAAGGGAAATTTTAATAAAAATGTAAGGAATAAAAATTAAATATAATAAAATATAAAAATTTAAGCTCGACAGTGCCGATAAATATTATTTTAATGTGCTGTATATAATCATTCTAAATTCAGCTTCCGTGCCATGTTCACATGGGTTTCCTCTGGGTTCTCGGGTTTCCTCACACCCCCAAAAAACATGCCAGGTGGACAATATATGCTAAATCACTTCTCACACTCAGTGGTCTACTTGGAACCTTTCCCAAAAGGAAAATAGGGCTCTATATAGAACGTTAAAGGGAATCCACAAGGAAACAAAGCAAAACAGTTCTTTTGGTTGCTAGTTGTTGAGCCTTTCTGAAAGACAGGTGACATTGTAGGGATGCCAGATGTCTGTAATTGGAGTTCTATTGAACCACAACATCACTAAGACTGGAGACATCATTTGTTAAACCTTTTATCAGAACAAAATGAGAACTAGAACTTCAAGAAGGAGCAAAAGCAACAAATCTGTACCTCTGAAACAACAATCCAGAGATCCCACAATGCACTTCTGTAGCATATAGTCGATGCAGGTTAGGGGATGTATCCTAGTACCCTTAATGCAATTTGTGGTTTTATAGATTGCAGGTGTGATTTTAGACACAAGAAATATAATATTGATTGCTTAATATAACTTATTGTAACATGACCAGCAAGTGAATAAATCTTGTGATTACAAGGACCAATCAAGAGCATTAATGTACAGAAAGTCATTATTTCTCTCTCTCTCTCTCACACACACACACACACACACACACACACACACTAACCCCTTTAGCTAGCTTTACTTTTAAACATCTATGTTTCTATAACCGTTAAATTAATTAGACTATATCACAGTCATGTACAAATAAATATAGTAATAAGGTTCATATATAATTTTTTAAATAATATAAAAACAACCCACGTTCTGGTTTAGGCCACGCCCACGTCTTGTTTTAAATCCGAATACAGATACAGATATGAATATACACAGTCTAAACTAAGGGTATTACATTAAACATTAACAAATGAACCAGAAGCTAGATTAGATTAGGTGATATAAAGTGGTGTTTAGATTATATGGCGTTCACAGATTCATTAAAACATGATTAATACATGGTCAATATTTCTGTTTATCTACTAAGTTCATTTACACCTCATTTCTGATAAAAAAAAAACAAAAAAAACAAAACTGACCAGATAATGAAGTGGGTGTGTTAGAGCAGGAATAAAACACTAACTGGGGGTTCTCCAGGACCAGGTCCAGGATAGAGAACCTGTGGATTAGGAGAAAGAGATGTTTCCCTCTTTAATGAAATACTCCACACGAGGGCGATATTTGCAGGCAGATAGTCCTGCTGTGATGCCACGTCGCCCCCTAGTGGACAAACCCAATAGATTCAATTGGATAACAAGGCAACACATAGGGCACTGGAACATTTTCTCTGACTGGGACAAGATTCACATGTATAGGTTTGTGACTTACAGGAACACGAGTCACAAATATGGACAAAATAATTCATATGCTCCAGTGTAAAAATGTTTTCTCATATAATAAAGCGTTCTTGTTGGCATTTGGAATATAAACGGATATGGACCGAGGTTAGAGGGGTCGGCTCACCCTTCCAGAAGCCTCTGCACTAAGTAGGGAGTCGCCATTTATGATGCCATCGATATCCCGGAACAATGCGACAAAACTCTAGGCCTTGGATCATAAAGTGTTATGTGGTCAAAGTAGTTAGACATGAAATTTTTTCAACCAATCCTTTTTGCTTTTGTATGGTTATTCTATTGTAATGGACTACATATTTAAAGATGTATATATACACACTACCAGTCAAAAGTTTGGACACACCTTCTAATTCAATGTTTTTCTTTATTTTTATGACTTTAAA
>JAQQZU010000018.1:14338430-14349052 GCA_030068025.1 Parauchenoglanis punctatus | reverse complement strand
GTGTGTGTGTGTGTGTGTGTGTGTGTGTGTGTGTAAGGAACCTTTGCAGCATGTATTAATCAGATTTACATGCACGCTGTGTGTGTTTTCTTGAAGCTTCAGGCCGGGACACCTACGGAGACACGTCTTCAGAGAGCTCCAACTCGCTGCCGTCGAGCCCCGTCCATCACCAGCGCAGCCTGGAGACACAAGGTCCTCTCTCTCACTGCTCTGTCTTTACTGTCCGCGTTCATCTATCACTGATATTACTATTAGGACTATTTCATTAACACCGGGATGCTGTGAAAGGGAATATTTCCCGACAGTGAAAATTGGAAAGTTCCTAATCAGACTGTGTCTAATATCAATGTATGAAATTGCACTGAATTGCATCACATCGAAATTGCTGTGTCACTGTAGGGAAGAATTATCTAAGAGTTTGCATACATTAGTTTTGAAATTCGGTGTGCGTGTGCGTGTGTGTTCAACCTTTCCAGACACAGAGAGTCAGTCGGATAACTCCGTCCCGGAGCCAGCTGACACACCCCGCCTCCCCCACGCTCAGGGTATGGGCAGGAAGGCGGTTGCCATGGTGAACCCGCTGGTGGCAGAACCCGAGCGTGCAGGTGCAGACGTACCGCCGCGCCCCTCAGCTGTGGTGGAGCTGGAGCTGACCTCGTGTCTCCCGTACGCTGTGCAGTACAGCACCGCGCCCAGAGACGCGGGCAAACCCGGAGAGAGCAAACTCACCATCACGATCCCGCTGGGCAAACAGGAAACCAGGCCCAGCGTGGCCGTCCCCGGAGACCCCGCCCAGTGCCCACTGCCGCCCGCCTTCCCTGAGCCATCTCAGGCTCCGCCCGGCACCATTGCTGCTCCGGCGAAACCATGTGCCAAGGCTCAGCCGCAGAGCTCTCACACGGCTTCGGGTTTAGTCCAGTGTCCGCTCGCTAGCACAATGCCCACACAGATACCCGGCTCTGCACCTCTAGGGCCCCCCGCTAGCATGCCCGCCCCGAGCGAGAACGCGGCGTACATCAATAGCACTGCACAGTCACAGCACACGAGCTGCAACGCCTGCGGTTGCCGTGGTACCTGTGGAGGCAGTGGAGCTCACCAGTCTCCCACCAGCTTCTTCCTGCCGGCGCATCCCGCACGCCAGATGTTCGCCCCGCCCGCCTCGTTCTTCCAGCTGGCACCATCGCTGTGCAGCACCACCTTCCCTACACAGGGCCATCAGGGGAACGGCACACCGCTGTCCTTCTACGCCCACACGTCTCCAAGCGCCACCTTCGCCAGCGGCGCGATCCTGCACGCCCACTCAGACCACCTGATGCCCGCACAGCCCGGCTACGCCACCCTGCCCCAGGTCACACCGTTCGGACGCTTCTACCCGCCCGTCTTCCCTCCCGTGGGGGCCATGCCCGGCGCTGCAGGAATAAAGAAGAGCGGCACCGTGTCCTGCTATAACTGCGGTATGAGTGGCCACTACGCGCAGGACTGCAAGCAGCCTTCCATGGATGCCGGGCAGTCAGGTAACGCCAGTGCCAGGAGGTGACCAGTATCTCTGCAATCTACAACGTATCCATTATCTATTTGTGTTTTTTTTGGAGTATTTGGAGACTCGCGGTGCCCCTGGATAAACCAGGAACAGCATTTATTTTGTCATATGCACAATTTGGTCACGAAATTGTATTGTACACGTTTGTATGCTCTCAATTTTCCAACAAAATTGTGCCCACAGGTTTGGTTCACTTGTGCTCAGCTCTAAAGAAAACGTCCTTTGTATGAATACGCGATGCGTCGCAGAGGCACGCTTACAGCTCTGTGCAGACCTGGCATCGTCGTACCCAGATAGATTTTTGATCTGTTGCTATGGCGATACGGGAGCCATCTGAAAACGACGTGTTTGTTTCCTCCGCTGAAGCGGCGATCAGACCAAACACGGAGAAAAAAATTCAGTTGACAGAAAAACCAATTAGGCGTTTATTAGACGCGTTTATTTCTGGCTGCTTTTACTCCGCTCTGACTTTCCGAGTGAATTTGACCTGTGAATTCACGAGCCTCGTTCTTGTAAGCCAATAGGAAGCACGTGGGCGGGACGGTGCGTTACTCGGTTTAAAAAAGCAGATATTAAGTAGCGACATAACTGGCTTTTGACTCACTGTTTTCTTATCACTGCCATCCGAAGAGCAAATTAAATTAAAATATGCCGTCCTGTTCATTGCTAGAAGCTTCAAAATGCCAGCCGGAATGTTTTCTTGACTGAGAAACGATCAAGGGTATTAAACGTAAAAATTAAAATAAAAAATAAAAAGGTTTCGCCGTGTATAGTCGGAACCGTGCACGATTCCTCATCATCTGCAATCGAGTCCTATTTTCTTTAAAGCGGAATACAAATAAACCGAAAAAAAGGCACAATTTTAAAACTCACCTGCTCACACGTCACGTTCATAACCTCCGTTTAATACCTGATGACCACGATGTCCAAAAAAAGAAAAAAAGGAAGAAAAAAAAAAAAGAAATGCGTGCAATGTGTTTACGCTCCTCTGAGCCGTGTGTGTGTTGTGCTTGTGTTATATGTGTGTGTTTCAGGTGGCTTCCTGCTTAAGTATGTCGCCCCACATTCGTCGGAGACACTAGACAAAGCTGATTGACAGCGAGCCGAGGACCAAGGAGACGCTCTGTCTCAGTTTCTATATTAAACACACCAGAGCTCGTGTGTTAAAGCGATGTGTGTGTTATCTGTATTAGCCACCTTTATAAGCTCCAGTCTTGATTTTGTGAGACTGCGGAGACGAACCTGCTCCAAAACACGACTACGACCTACCTGACCTACATGACCTGTCTGTCCCCACTGTAGATTAATGACCTCGAAGGCGACGGTTTGGTTCAGGACGTTGGAACAGGTTTAGATGGAGGCTCTTTTTTTTTTTTTTTTTAGAGATCAATGCTTCCATAGTTTCCTTCAGCCAGGTTGCGTTCACATGTACACTGAAGTCCTCACATTCGAGCTGAAAGACGAGCGAGGAGTTTAGACTCGAGTACTCGACGGCCTCCGTTTGTTTTTTTTTTGTTGTTTTTTTTAAATGGACGTTTTATGATCGAGTCCCGAAGAAGGCTTTGAGAATCTTTTATACTTGCAGCTAAAAAGAGATCATACGTTTATTTACCATTTATTTTGGGAAGAGTTTTTTTTTTTTATATATATATATATAGTCGTTAAAAGGAAAAGCTTTTTTGTTAAGACTACGTACTCTTCAACGTGAATGTAAAGTCGTAACATAACTAAAGTCAGACGTCGTACTGTGAAAAAGTCGTCTCACGCTGTCGCGCGCTCCACTACAACCGTTCGGACATTATGCACTAATAATAGTATTGTTTTCCGGAAGCCTGCGTGTATGTGTGCGCGCGTGCGAGTGTGCGCCAGGTGTCAAAGTACATAAAGAGTCGCTGCCGTTCATTAAGAGCTGCGTTCGTCCAGCAGGTGGCGCCTCTGCGACCGATGCATGACGCATGCGTTTTTTATGCGGAACCTCAAACAGACTTTATCAGCAGCAGCACAAAGCGAGCGCACGTCCTACGGTAAGACGGATGGTCCTCGCAGCAGAACCAAAAGTCCAGTGGGTGGAGCTGATCCAATGCTGGAACATCAACCTGCAATATGACCTACAATGCACTCTTCTAAGCAGAACCACAGTGAGATGGCTCCACCGCATGGACCTTTGATTCGATTCTACCCTGATGGGAGGAGCAGGATCGGATCTGACGCCACTTCCTGGACTCTCGTGTTCGATCCACGTCCTGCTTTTTTTTTTTTTTTGGTCCGATTCCACCCAGGTAGGAGGATCTGGATCAGGTCCAACTCCACCCATGCTTGGACTTTTGGTTCTGCAGCGAGGGGTTCTTGCCCGCAGCACCGCTCTTCTGATTTCAAACAAGGTCTTTTGTGTGCGTCGCCTCTTTCAAGCCTTATGAATAGAAACATGACAAAGACTCTGTTGAGGACGTTGCGGAGACAGAGAGCGAGGACGAGAGACCACGTCTCACGACGGAGATTTATTTTTCACCTTTTGAGGATGTCGAATCGATTCCTGCCTGCTTATTAAAACTTTATTTTCTAATTACTAGGTGGCATATATATTTATATATATATATTTGTGCCGATTGCCACGAGATGTTTTGATTTCAGAAGTCTTAGTTTGTGTAAGTTGTGTAACTATTCAGTCTGGAAGGTTGTGATTATTTCTTAAAAAAAAAAAAAAAAAAGAAAAGAGAAAAAAAAAAAAAAAAGAAAGAAGCCTATCTTGAATTGCCAAAGCCACAGAAATCATTTTTTCTATGGAGAGATTTGGCTTGTTTTTGTACTGATTAATAAAGAGTCGGGATGTCATTTGATGTTCAGTAGAACCAGACTGAGAACCTGAGGCCTTTAAATTGTTGCAGATTGGCAGATGTTTGGCCAGTTGGTTTCATTTTTATGCCAGGCATTGCCTTTACAAACCTATATTATTATTATTATTATTATTATTATTATTGTTTGCATGTTCTGAGATGTTAAGTTCGAGACTGAAAGACGAACCCAGGACCCTGCCAACTGTATTAGTCAAAACTTTTAGAGGTGTAAAAGGTTTACGATGCTGTACTGTATGAGTTTGTTTTTATTTAGGCCTCAGAGATTGTTTATTGTATTTCGTATGTAAATGTTGATTAACATGGAGGTTACAATTTATCTCTGATCGTATTTGCATTTTAAGCAAATGGAGCATTTTCTCTGTTGAATTATTAGCAATAAATGTTGGAGAAGAAAAAAAAAAAGCAGCTCAGACGTCACCTTGCTGTATGTTACACTGTGCAGCCACTAGGGGGCAGAATTGAACAACATAATGGCCTAAACTGCTGTACACACAGCTTGTTTACGGTATATACAGGGACATGTATGGTGAACGCTTCAGCTTACCATAAACGAATTTTAAAGAGCATGTAATTGTTGATGTGGTGTTCTGTGAGGACGCAGCCAATTAAGATTTTTGTACTTGGTAGCGTGATCAGCCTGATTGCTTATTTAGTTTGGTAATTAAGCAATCGCATGCTGATCATATATATACGCATTTGGCGAAATTGTACAAATGGTCATTTTTCTCTGATCGTGCTGAAGGCCGGGATCAGGCAGAGCTCAGCCAATAGGATACGAGCAGCGATGCACTTGCGTGGATGTTTAAGCAAAAACAGGCACTTGAGAGGTTGCACGCTCCCCATGGACATCACAGCTGTGCATGAATTTAGAACTCGAACCAACATCTTGAAATGGTATTACTCATAATTTTATTATTCTGATTAGATTTTTTTTGGTGGCTCTCATTAACGTTACAGCATCAGCGTGTTCTACGCACTCAGAGTTGATCTGTTTCACACATCAGGAAGTGCGAGCTGAAGAAATCAAGTCAAGTCACGCATGTAAACAGGAAGTGCGAGCGTTGCAGAGAGCCCCTGGAAAAAACTGCGAGATGAGGGCAGGGCTGTGACTCGATTTCTTTCCCAAAGGATCATACAGGAGCAGCCAGCGAAATTATTATCCAGTCTTGTTGTGCACAAGCAGGAAGGAGGATAATTTTAGTGTTTAAAAAGAACAAAACAAACAAAAAAAACCCGAACATCTAGGGATTTTCTGTACACGCGTCGGTCTCTTTGCATGCGGCATGGAGCCATTTCTCATCCTGATGATGATGATGATGATGATGATGTGCTCCTTGAGCTATAAACCCAAACGGGTCATGGGTCAGGCCTTAGTGGGTTATTTTAGCAGTTTAGGGACTGCCATGGCCGTCATGGTCGCGATGGTTGGTTGCACGGTGATGTCCTTGAAGATGGGCAGCGCGTTGGGCGAGACGGACGGTTTGCTCTGATTCAGTGTCTCAATGATCATCTGCCGCGTGTCACGATTGGCATCACCTCGTACTGCCAGCAAGGCCACGATGTGCTCCTCCCTACCAACCACACACACGTATTAGTCACAGACAGACAAACAGACCAGCCGAAGGCGAAACAGGAAGTTGAGGCTGACCTGATATCTGGGTACTTGGAGACCAGTGTGGACACCTCCAGGAAGAGTAGAGTGGGGTCAGTCAGCTTGAACACCTCCGCTATGGCAGAGATGGAGCCACACAGCCAGTCCGTGTCCTCTCCCTGAGCACAGTCACACTTGCATTATAACATCTCTACATTATATCCTCCAATAACCAACCAGCAGACCCTTTAACAGCCAATCAGCATTATAACCAATCAATAAATACAGTACATTACCTTACAACCAAGCATTATTACCTCTTATAATCAATCTGTTTAACCACTTAGAAGCAATCAACATTACCTCTATTAACCAACCAACTAGGGACGTAACGATTCACCCAATTCATGATTCGATTCGGGGTTCACGAGTAGATTTTTCCATGATATTTAAAAAAAAACAAAATTAAAAGAAAACAACCAATAATAACTATTTAAACTAAAGACCTATTTACAAACATTCGTAAAGCTTGGAGTAAAATATAATAGCCTATTAACTAAAATATCTCTTTTACTAAAAATAAGAAACGTTTAACTTTTTCTTACAAAGATTTCTTGATGAATCTGAATGAGCACAAAAGCTCTTTCCCACTTTAGATCTGCTTTTTTAAATTTATTTTATATATATATATATATATAAAATTTTTTGTATTTTCTTGTCTGCTGTCTAAACAACACAATTACAGCTTGGAAAAAAAAAATTAAGATGACTCCCGGTTCATTTTTCATTTCCATCTGTTCAAATTGTCAAAAGTTTGTATCGCGATTTATCGGCGCCCGATACATCGTTACGTGCCTACAACCAACACATACTTCTCGTAACCAATCAACATTCCGATTTCTAATAAACAAATCACCGTCATAACTCCTTATACTCATTATACTTAACAACTAATCATTACCTCTTAGAAGCAACCAACACAACAACTTACAATCATTATAACCTCTTATAACCAATCACTATAACCATGTACAACATCAACAACCTTACTACTAATCTTAATAACCGATTTTTAAGCAATCACTATAATGTCTTGCCACCAATTAACATAAGTCGTTATGAGCGATCAACATTACATTATGCATCTTATAAGTAATCATTATGACTTGTTATAAGCAAATCAACACTATACACTGTGACAACCGATCAACATCATAACCTGGTAACCTCCTAGGCACTGAATAACTAGCGCAGCTTGTAAGAGGAAACTCACGGCGGAGAGTTTTTTGAAGAGGAAGCTGAACTGATCGGCCTCTTTAATCATCCTTTCCGCTCCTTCTTTCCTCTCGTCTGCGTTTTTAAACGTGATGCGTTTCTGGATGATGGCCTTCAGGTACTCCACTACCACACGCCGGTGAGCGTCTTTCGTCATCTCCTGCGCGCGCGCACACACACACACACACACACACACACACACACACGAGCGTGCTTTGTACTTTTTCCAAGAGCTACAAACAGAAGAATAAAAGAACCACCTAAATACTAAGCGTGATACTAATCATGATACCTGATTATACGGCTTTTTAATTTTGGAGAAGTCATTGAAGTAATCCTCCAACGTCACACAGATGGTGTCCACCGCGTGAGAGCCTGTCAGCCACTTCCGGGTCATCAGCTCGTTCAGGTGATTCTGTTGAACGAAATGCTTTGAGAATCAAGTGGAACCGGACAAGCTGAACGTTTTGTCTTATTACCTTCAGGCTTATACAGTATTTTCTAATAGGACAATATGTTTGACAGCATTAAACAAATTTTTAAAAAAGTATAGTGTGTTGTTCTTTAATGACTTTTAAGTGACCAGGTGCTGTTGTATGCGAGGAATAAAATGTTTCAGGATGTTCCAGAAAAACACTCCACATCGGCGTGGTCACAGTAACTCATCTGCGTCACGTGATTGTTTTCCGATAACAGCACTCCTGGAAGTGTTTTAATCACTTACGTAAATGGAAAAAAAGCTAGACATCACACAAACCTGCCCCTTGCTAGTGTAAAAATGAACAATAAGTTTATTTCATTAAAAAAAAAGAAAGATGCAACAAATGTAAAGGTTTTTTTGAACATATCTTAATTATGAATGAGGGTTGGTTTTCAGTAGGGAATGCTTTATTTTGTGATGTTTAGATACCACTACTTTCAGCTACTTTATTCAGGACAGGCTAGACAGGCCACGCCCACAAGACAGCACTAATGGCTGCAAGATACATCCGCCTGTCTCACCTCCAAATCCAGGAAGACTTCATCCAGTAAGAACTGGCAACCCTCCTTGGCCACGTCGTTCAGGGTTTTTTCGATGGCGGTGTCGTTTTGGTTTTGCTCCGTCGACTGCGAGTATTTCCGTTTCAGACTATTTATAGACTCCCTAAACGAAAGAATGAAAACAAGGACGAGGAAAAGATGAGAGACCCGCATGCTCGGACCCGGCGTTAACAAAAACAAAACCAGCGATGCGTACCTAAAGGTCTGGCAGTTATTGATGATGGCGATCATGTACTGGACGTAGCACTGCGGAAGCTGACGATCTTTCAAGTGCTCCTCCTTGTAAACGATGGCCTCGTCCCTGTACCTGAAACGCACGGTGACACAGGACGCTTCAGAAGACGGAAATCTGTAGGAAGGATGTGAGAAATGGGAATGCTGCTTGGACATGAACCCTGACCTCACGAGGAAGGAGTTCATCTGTTTCAGACAGAGCATCAGGACCTCCTCTTTAAACGTCTCGTTGATCTGAGCCGCCACCTGCAGGTTCTGTTCAAACATCTGAAGCGAGACGGAAGGACAAACGGGTGAGGTTTGAGCCGTGCACTGAAGCTGGGAGGTGAGGTCAGGTGGAGGTGTGTGTACCTGGAAGACGATCGCAGGTAGGGTGGTCTGGTAGTAGCCGTCCTGATCCGCCTCGGGCTCCGTCTCCTTCTGCCAGTCCTTCTTGTCTGTTTCCAGAGCTTTCCGCAGCCAGCCTGTGATGTTAGACTGTTACACGGAGGTAAAACCTGTATTAGATACAGACCTTCATCCAAAAAACAAAACAAATCCACACCACACTCTTTGGACATGCTTGGCAGAAAAAAAAAAAAAAGATCCATGAACCAGGTACAAAGGAATATTTTCCACAGCGATTTGTCAATCATTTGTGATTTTAGTGTTTTTCTTTCAAAGTTAATAAGACAAAACGTCTTACTGATACTGCAGACTTCTTCCATCAATGCTAGGAAGAAAACCTTTTGAATAACAGCGCGTGATATTCCGTGAGCGTCTGCTATACGGGTTCCTGTGTAATTCGTCGCTATAGGAACGACAACGTAATTCAAAACAGTGTGAACTCACAGTGAAAGTGGTCAGGTATTTGCCGAGCAACTGGTTCACCACATCCTCAGGCAGCAGAGGCTCCAACTGCTTGGCGTCACACTCAGGCGACAGATCTGGATGGCCCATCATCTCAACACTGAAATACAATTAAAAAAAAAACCCCGCTGAATCGTGCATCAATCGACACAGCAAGCAGACTCAAGGGCATGAGACGGAAACAAACACAAAAAAAAAAAAAAAAAAAAATGGAGGCCGAGCTTAACCAGACTCACCAAGGGCGTTATGTTTTAAAAACGACAAAATAATCCTAGTGCTATGTTATACATTTCTGAATAATGACAGTGGAAGCCATTTTGTTCAATTAAACCAAGTTTTGCACTGATTGTGACGATTACAACTGCTTATGCAGCAATATACTGGCGATGCACTAGGCTCTTATTATTATATATACATCTCACTGCTTTCAATCTTCTCATTCAGATTCATATCTAGGGTTGAGGATTGTTTGAATTTTATCTGCTTACCGTTTCCATGATCTGATCAATAACTAAATAAATAATTGGAGAGCGCACCAAGCGGTTCCCGACACTTTTCGTGTCTCGTTGTGTTAGTGTTCTGTTTAAATTCATTTTCATTTTACACGCATTATGTCAAAGAAAACGAAATTTTGTTTTCAATCCCTGATTTCCTTTTTGGCCTTGTGTTTGTGTGTTTAAATATGGAGGTCTAGATGCGATACCCCGTCTCATGCACCTCTACTCATGAAGAATCAGGCAACCCCAGGGGCGCGAACGCCACGCAGGGAATTCGCATGACCTATACGAGCAGCCAGACAACGACCTTAAGCAGGTGCGTAACCCGACTCCGAATGCCCGTAACTTTTCCCTGTGTCAACACTGACGCCGCTTCTGAAAGCATGAACAGAAATGATGCGGAAATCGGAAGTCCTTTACCTACACAATTCAGGTCTGACTGAAACGAGAATCGATGAAAGAAAATAAAAAGTGTCATGTGCACGTGTTGCAGACAGGTGGGAGCGAGCTAGCAGGACCTGCGCTGTTCATGGCCGGTAATCCGCAGATGAAAAGAAAACGCACTGGTTAAACATAAAGCACGCCGGCGGGATTTAATCCGCAGACGCATTTATCAACAGGTCACAACCTGACCGGCCCTGAACAATGCACGCAGGTGCTGCGAGACAAATAGGCCTTACAACTGAAGAAGCTCGGTAGAAAATGGAGCCACCTGTCACTCTGTGTGTGTGTGTGTGTGT